>JASANB010002025.1:0-124628 GCA_030248155.1 Sabatieria punctata | reverse complement strand
ATAATCTTTGTGAGATTTTGTGAATCCTAGGGTCGAGAATTTGAATCTCCAAATCCTGAGGGTTTTTCACGAATTGGCAGCCAATGCTCTGTCAAATAATGTTCTCTCATGTCTGGGCGCCGATTCTAAACATGTTTCTTCTTGTATTTCTTATTTTTATATTTTCTTTTCAATTATTTTTATTATTTTCACGTTTGTTTTTAGTTATTGTACTTATTATTTTACTTATTGATTATAACAAATCTGACTCAAAAAGCCATGGTGGATTAGAAAAACCAGAGGACAACTACAACATTTATTTATTAGTTGGCCCCCAAAAGTATTGACCAAAGTTTCCAATTCTGAAAGTTTGAATTTCGCGCCAAAAAGTACAAATTCAGTTTTTTAAACGGAAGTCTCAACTTGGCGGAGATAGACCAGCTGGCTGGTTGACTAATTCTGTGTGGAAGCTGTTTTAAAATATCGGCAGCCCACCATCACCTCATTAAGTGAAGCCTATTGTAAATCGCTTGCGTGTTGGTGTTTAATAAAAAACGCAATATGGATTGGTGAGAGTTTACAAACATGGCGCGTAATTCAGTTGGTCGGCGCTTATCTCTAGAAGCAAAAAAAATTGGCTGCAGCTGGCACAAAACAACATTTCCATTTTCATAACATATCCGCTGGCTGGCAGGGTTTAGCGATGAGCAAATAACAGCAGCAAGTTGACGTATGAGCTCCTACTGCAAAAATGAGTAGCAAGTTGTTTAACAACGTATGTATGGAGCAAAAAGCAGTAGCAATTTGTTTAACAACGTACTGTACGTATGAACAAAGCAAGTAGATGTATGAGTTCCTACTCAGCAAAAAGGAGTACCAAGTAATAACGTACATTGTACGGATGAGCAAAAAAGCTGCGGAGTTTGAGTGGCAGAATGAGGCAGGCAGAAGTGGAGTGGCTGGTTGAGTCACCCCGCTAACATCTGGCCGAAATACATAGCCCTTTTACAGCTACTAACCTAACAGACCGTGTGGCTCACTCAGTTGGTAAGACCGCTGGCCCATGAGCTAAAGTTCAACCGACGGTTTTTGCTGTTTGAAACTCCCGAGCGGGGCGTTGGTGGGCGGAGTCATAAGGGGCGGGGGTCTCGAAATAAGCCGGCGCGGCTTATCTCGAGACGGCTGGGAGAGGCAGCGACGTCCGTGACGTCACTGCCCCTCCAGCTGACCGCCCCTTACTACTCATGGGGGAAAATTGGGACCTGGCCTGATCTTGTCCGGAAGGCGAATATCCGGATTAACGAGGTCCGGATTAACGAGACATGACTGTATCAAAAGGGTGGTGTCTAAAGTCTTGACAGGCCCATTTGGCGGTGAGATGTTCCTGCTGCTATCAAATTTTTCCCTGACCAGACACCAACTTCCCTGACTTTTCCCTGATTCCCTGACTTTTTTTTTAATTCCCTGACTTTTTTTTAATTCCCTGACTTTCCAGGTCCCGCACGAACCCTGTCGCATTTGTACCGGCACCATATGGTACCCCACATTCGGGCACGGTGGTGGTACTATATGGTACCCCTACCTTCGCATTGGTACCGGTACCATATGGTGTCACTAGCCTAGGTACCCGTACCATATGGTACCGGCACCTTATAATATGGTGTCGGTACCGTAAACGGCGTTAAGTGCCTGACTGTAATATGTAGAGCAGTAAAGTGAATGCAAGAATTTCTTGCTAAAAGACAAAGAAACTGCGCACCTTTTGGCTTTAGGAGAAGTGGGAGCCTGTAAAAATGAGTTGAGATACTGAAAAATAAAAGCCAAAACCTTTACAGTACCGCATAATTGAGAGGTGAGGGGGGACCGACGGCCATCATACATTCCTCCAGAGTTTTAATAAATGTGTCACACGTCTGACCCAATAAGGCAGTGTTCTCGTCTAATTTCTAGAAATAAATATAGCTCTCTAGTTGTTACGGTACCCATAGAATAGTGTTTGGTAAAAAAAAGTCTGATCGGCACCATATATCGCCCGGAAAAATGGGTTGGGTGTAGTCAAAATCCGAAAATTTGGGGGTGGGCCTGCCGGTTTGGAGGGGTCGCGGCGATTTTGGTGGGTGGGGTCAGGAACAAAAGTCGGCTTCAGGTGGGTGGGTGGGGTCGTTTGGGGGGGGGGTCGAGCCCAAGTTGGGGGGTGGACAAACCCCCCAGACCCCCTCGGCCCATGTATGATCGGCACCCACTCAGACATTTCGTTCTTCATTCGTATTCTCTCAAATTTTAACAGCTTATTAAGAAAGAAATGTTTGGGGGTTCATATTGCGCAATTTTGGAGCGAAAATTCCAATTGGTGCTGGTTTGTTAATCAAATACTGTGAATCTGAGTGGTCGACGAAAATCTTAGGCTTTTTAACAACTCTACAACTCTCCGGCAGGCGCTTCGAAACTTTGGCGACCTTTTATGGGAAAGTGAAAAATTATGTCGATCTTTAGCCTCCTTACTGAGAAAAACGTGATAAAACACATTTCAGTCGTTTTTGAAATTTTGAAACCTCTCGACCGCTCATCTCCCACGCCGGGCCTGACCTTGTTACATGTATGGTAGAAACAGGGATCTATGAGGGCCCATTGCTAAGAGTTTTCTCTGCTTTACCGATATGCCAATAATGCCTGATATAAGTAATGAGTCTAAAGGAGACAATAAAGCATGTCCTTGATTAGTAACTGACAGCTCAATACGCACCTACCCACCTGAATGTCGGGTAGACGGTTTTCCAAAACAGCCGCTTTAATGGAATGCACTTGTTGCACGAGCAAATCGCAGTAAAGTCTCAGTTCACACTGCTTCCGTCGGTAGCTGTCTTCTTCCAGCAACACTCAAACAGCTGTCATAAGTTAGGGAAAAGCAACCGCATTTGGTAAAGGCACCGGAATACAGTGGCCCACTTAACCAAATAACTACTGGTGTTAGGAACGGAACTAACGTAAAAATGACGAATAAAATGATAGCCTTCTCTTCACACTCAGAGCAAACTAAACTAAGGGTGACTGAAAATGAAAGTACTGATAGTAGCATACATGGGCCGGAAAAATCCGGAGGGGGGTATGGAGACCTCGGGGGGGGGGGGGGCAAAAAAAGAAAAACGCCTATTCTGCCTTAAATAAGCGAAAATTTTCTCCCTCCGGGAGGGGGGTGGTATTGGCCGGCGAGGGGTATACCCCCACACCCCCGGCCCATGCATGATAAGGTAGGGTTTATACACACAGGCTCAATACTGAATGTTGCCTTTATTGGCGTCACGTACAGTTTGAGGATGAGAAAAATAGAAAGACAAAAGTGACTGTTGAATTCCATTTCTCGAAGCACAATATCGATGAGCTCCTCCATCTCGGTACAAGTAAATCGAGTTGCTAGAGGTTCTCGGACAATTATTCTCCACTCCGTCTTTATCATCGAGTGCCAAAATAGTGGGAATTTCATGTGTTAGAGTTTGGTGCATCAGGTTTGACCTAATCTTGAGAAATTCAAGAATATATGAAATTGAGAAATTTCAATTAAATACAGAAACAGCATCAGAAACGGAAACTTTTCTGTTTGCTGTATCTTCTTTAATTTTTTTCGGAATTGGATGAATTTTTTAATATAGGCGCAGAATATCGGGTTGTTTTGTAAGTCAAAAGTTGGCGCATAAACCCAGCCCAGCTCTTGACATAAAAATAACCGATTCCGATACAACAACAACAACATTGATTTTGGCGCCCATCAGCTGTAATGAAGCTCCTGTGAGTGTGCATGACCAATACTGTTTTACCATTATTATTGTTGAACTATTGACCTACAAAATATCTGCGCATATATTAAAAATTTCATCCAATTCCCACAAAAATTAAAGAAGATACAGCAAACAGAAAAGTTTCCGTTTCTGATGCTGTTTCCATATTTAATTGAAATTTCTCAATTTCATATATTGTTAAATTTCTCAGGATTGGGTCAATCCTGATGCACCAAACTTTAACACATAAAATTCCCACTATTTTGGCACTTATGTTTCAAATTTCAGACAATTTTGGTCAAAATTTGCGAAAATGACAGCAAAAAGAAATGTTTATATTCTTTTTGGGACACCTGTACTTACCAGTGCTTTCATTTTTTCTGTCATGCTTACGTTTAGTTTGCTCTGGGTGTCAAGAGAAGAGGTTTGGAATCCTCTATACATGTAGCATTTCTGAAACCTTAGGGACGGGTATGACCTGGTCACGGACAGGGTAGGCCGAACATCGAAAACAATTCGCCAAATCTCTTAAAAAGTGCCAAGTTTGTTTTCCAAAAAGTCGCCAAATTGTTTGGGATGGTGGAGTATTATGAGGCCACTAAATAAAAAAGGGGCTAGCACAGCCAGTAGCCGACAAGCAAGGGGGCAAGCCCCTTTCCATCTACGGACAGACAGGAACCAAATGAGCTCTTGTTTTCTTCTCTGTAAAAGTATAATTGGACTTACATTGAGAGCCCTTCTCAGAGTTAAGGCAGCTCTTAACCGAGCCCAGAGCCACCAGCCACTCCTGTCGTTCTTGGGGGGAACTGGCGCGCAGATAGAAGTGCTGTTCCCCTGGCACAACCACGTCCAGACGACACGGGTCGGAGGGGTGCGCTGCAACTGCCACACTTACTACGAAAGCAGACGTGGACAACGGGGCTGACCCTCTCAGGCTCAGAGGTCCCGCAATCCATGCATGGGCCGCGGCGGTTAGATGGGTTACCCTGGGTGGGGTAGGACCTTAGGGGGTAGCTAGGTTGATAGGGGGTTGAGAGAATGGCAAGCGAAAAGTCCGATTTTTTAACTAAAAGCAAAGTTTCGCTGAAATAGGTTAAAATAAGCTATTCTGAGCTCATTTACACCTAATCTAGGCATAGATTTCATTTATCATAATTTTCTATACAAAATTCTTCCTATAGATTCCTGAGGAGCAGCGGCGACCTGAGTGGGGGGTAGGTTAGAGTTTGACTGAATAAGAGTTGACACCCCTCAGCCCCCTTTTGCCCATGTCTGATAACAGGTCACCCACCGAAGGGGGTTGGGGCATGAGCTCTAATTTTGGATAATAAAAAAAAGTCAGGCACTTAACGTCGTTTATGGTACCGACGCCATACAAGGTGCCGGTGGTACAATATATGGTTACGGTACCTAGGATAGTGGTACCATAATATGGTGTCCCCACGTTTGGGGCCTGTGGTGGTACCACATATGGTACCGGCACCATATGGTGTCCCTACCTTCGCATTTGTACCGGTACCATCACCATATATGGTGCCACTCTGTTCAGATTTCGTAGCATATGGTAGCGGGACCACATATGGTACCGGTACCCATGGCCATGGGTACCATAATGGGTACCATATATGGTGTCGGTGCCATAAACGGCGTTAAGTGCCTGACTGTATAAGAGTAGTAAAAGGCGCTCAAAATCCTAACCGACATTATACTCCAGTATCCTAAAATAGAAGCGAACGTACCGCTAATTTCGGCAGCAGAAAGATTAACGGCTCCCTTGCAGCCCTGACTCACCGTGTCCTGGGAGTGGTAATAGGACAGGGTACCTTTATCGATCACGAACCAACGTGCCTGCCAACCTGCAAGCAAACAAACGTGCAGTGGTAAGAGACAAGCATAGCTACTGAAGGAATGTGATTACTTAGCGTGTGTGTTTGAAAGATTAATCCATAAGCTTCTACTTCACTACCTATTACAGTCATATTATTAACAACGCCAAGTTAGTGGGTCTGCCAAAATAAAACAACAATACCGATTTTTTACTGTAACAACTGTAAATCTCAACCGATTTGAATGAGTCCATCTGAATGAAAGTTAGACTAAATTCTTGAAAGATTGTAGCAATTTGTATTGAGTTATACTTTGCTTGGTTCATGAGCATACATGTAACAGGTCATCCGCCGAAGGGGGAGGGGGTTGGGCACTAAAAAACGCTAAAAAATCGCAATTTTTGGCTAAAAATTGCCAAAATCGCTAATTTGGGCTGGATTACAGCTAAAAAGTGCTGTTTTGCAGGCGGTTTTGCCAATTTTTGTGTCTGAAATTGTAAAAAATTACAAAAAATTGCTCAAAAATTTACTTGCCAGAAAAATCGGAGGGGGTCCCCATCCGGGGGTCTGGCCAAGTCGGGTGGGGGGCAGACCCCCACACCCCCTGTTACATGTATGTTCTTGAGATATTTTCCCTCCTCAAAGTCAAAACAGTGATCTTGGCAATGAACAAGAGTGATTCCATTGCATTTCACAATAAAACAGATTCCTACTGCTAGGGGTTAAAGAACCTTTAATTGGTGATCCAACCGAGGATGTATGTACGTCACCAGTAAAGCCTTCTTAACCCTCAGTGGTAGCAATCTGTTTTATTATGAAGTGCAACGGAATCGCTCTTGTACATTGCCAAGATGACTGTTTTGACTTTGAGGAGGGCAAATATCTCAGGAACCATGCAAAGTATCGCAATAAAAATTGCAACACAATCTTTCAAGAATTCAGTCCAACAGACAGACAGACTCATTCAAATCGGCAGAGACTTACGGACTCAGTAAATCAATTTCGATCTAAATTGTCAGCGGTTGAACTACATAGATGGATTTTTAATGGGTAGGGCAGTAGAAGCCGGTCAAACGGCCCAGCCTGCCCCTTCATTGAATTAGTTTGCTGTTGTATTACTGGACCAATTTCTAATAAACATTCAAACATTCATGCTACAGTAAAAAATCTGCTGGGTTGTTTTAGTCACCCTTGTTCATTGTCAAAGTCACGGTTTCAACTTTCAGTTCAAATACTATCTCAAGAACCAAGTGGAGTATCTAAACTATAAATGTGCATGGTCCGCAGCTCACAGGGGGTCTGACCTCCACCCGACTTAGGCCAGACCCCCACCCGGATGGGGACCCCCACGAGACGATTTTTCCAATCCCCTCCGATTTTTCTGGCAAGTAATTTTTTGAGCAATTTTTGCGATTTTTTGCAATTTCAGACGCAAAAATTGCCAAAATTACCAGTAAAACAGTACTTTTTGGCTGTATTTCAACCAAAATTAGCGATTTTTGACAATTTTTAGCCCAAAAATTGCGATTTCTTCGATTTTTGAGCGTTTTAGAGCCCAACACCTCCCCCTAAAATTATGCTGAGACCCCCCGCCGGCGCCAGACACCATCCGCCAACCCCGGCAGATGTATCCGTAAGCCTAAGCCTAAGTCTGAACCTAAGCCTAAGCCTGAAGCTAAGAAGTGAGCCAAATAGGAGAGTGAAAAATACCGTAACCTGCGATACGGTACGGTACGATATTTACCGTTTTTACAGTCCATTTGATGCTCAGGAAACGTTTCCATAAAAAAGGTACGGTGAACGATTTTTTAGGTAGGTAAACTTCAGGAACACCAAATTGTCTACAAGCCTGATGATAGTCGTCTGGAAAAAGCTAAACACCAGAAAAATCGAAAATTCTTTGCCAATCCCTATATTTTATAATTAGATAGAGATTTGATTACAGTTAGGCATTTGTTTATTAAAAAACTCACCATTCCAGTAGTTGGTCCATTTTCGAAGCGCTCCTTCGAACCGGCGTTGTGATTCCTTCTCACCAGACTTCATCGTGGCATTATAGCTTTACCAAGTCCAGTTCCTCTCTTCCATAATTCGGTGCTGGTTTGTGCTGGCAGATTGGTAGTCTATGTGTACACAATAAAAAAATAATAGTAATACTGTATCAAAATTGACGCACGCAAAGCGAACAAGCCGAAATAAATTTCTGAATTGGTTCATGCTTCTGCTCAGAATTAGGCTTAAAGTTCAGGCTTAGGTTATACTTACGGTTAAACTTAGGCTTAGATATCGGATTTTTAGCACGATAACAGAGCAATTATGTGACCGTGGTGGGGGTAGTCTACTATAATCAAAATCAAATCAGCGCAACTGTAATTCGAGGTCGCCTGGCCTGAACAGCTTAGATCGCTGCAATACGCGCGATGTTCAAATACTTTTTATAAAGATTTGGCAATTTGGGTTCCCGAAGCGGATTTTCGGAACCGAATAATACCGAATACTGATTATTCGTAGACGCAATTTCAAAAATATACTGTCTATACTAATATTACTTGTTTTTGCTAAACTCTTTGATGCTAAAAAGCTGTAGAGTGACATATGTTTGAATGCTGCGCATAGATTTATCCATGTCTAGAACTAAAACACGGCCTAGGCCTTGGTTGTTTTTTTACTGTCAGCTCTGCTGATAACAAGGACGAGTGCAAGATTTGCAAGCAAACAATTTCAAGAGACACTAGTCAGGCCACAAGTGCGCTGATTAATCATGTGAAGTCACAGCAAAAAGACGCATACAGAAAGTTGGAGGAAGGGAGCATCCAGCAGCCGTATTCTGTTGGCGCCCTTACCCGTAAGTGTCCCTTAGCGCAAAGGGTCCCTATGTTTAGGACAGCTTTAAGGCTCCCTTAAAATCCGTATTCTGTAGCGCCACTAAAAGTTGCCCTATGTTAAGGGTTCCTTAGAGCTTCTAAGGTTCCCTTAACGTCTCCCTAACGCGAATTTTGTGTTATGCTTTTCGTAGTTTCTTCTTTGTGTTGATCCCAAAATGCCTAAAAATCGAGGCGCTGGTGTGTCGACAAGCAAGAAAGCAACTTCAGCGAGAGGAGTCTCTCTAAGATGTTCTATGCATGTTTTTGATTGCTGAATTCGAGTCCCGAAAGGACATTTTGATGAGCAGGGTCAATACCGCCGACTTCAATCGAAAGAAGAGGGCCGCATGGGCTGAAATCGCTGAAGCATTCGAGAAGAAATGGCCTGAAGCGGTCAAAGATGCAGATGCTCTGCGCAAGAAATGGGACAACATGGTGACGAATGCACTGATGGACTGCACCGAGAGGTGCTACAGCTGGAGAAAGAGAAACTTTCGCTTGAAATGCAAGTGAAGAAACAGAAAACTGAAGTAGAATTTGAGATGTTCATGCAACAGCAGCACAACCAGAACATTCTCCAGAACCATGGTGGCTCCTAAGTGACCATGCAGCCAGCGAAATTATAGACTACATAGTGTGCTTACGCAAAAAATTAGCTAAAAAATTTTGGACGATGTGGTTTCTGAACAATTTCCGATCACTAAAGGTTGGCAAATCTTGACCAGATCACATGACGAATCACTCTCGGACAGAAAATCGTTGGGTCGGCCGACGTACTGGTTGACATTGGCGGCAAAACGACTAATGAATATCCAGGCAGTTTTTCACACGGACGGTAATCCGAGTGTGTCGCCAACCACTTGCTGCAGAGAGTTGCGCGCCATGAATCTGAGAGTTACTAACAGTTTGGTCATGACAGAGATCGGACGATAGTTAGTCGCAGAACTGAGTTCTTCATCAAATTCGTCGAGGAGAAACTGCACTGAACCTTTGTCGAAGCGAAATCTCTGATAAAACTCATTGTCATCATACATGTCAAACGGATTCAGCGGTCTCAGAAGACCCGCTCCCATTTTACAATATTCAGTAGTATTATTCGATTGGAAAAATACCGAATTCGAGTGGCACTACTAACGGAATTATTCGGTTCATACACACCCCACATCCTGCCCTTCCTTCGCTACTAGCCTAAACACATTCTCGGTGTCAGTCTGGGCGGGTCTCAGTGTTAGCTGTCCCCGTTCCCGTTTGTCCCAGCACTTGTGTGGTTGCTATTGTAGCTTCAGGTGCTTAGGCAGATCCAGTCGGTTCCCATTTACCTACTCGCTGTCATCAGCTTTTGGTGGCCTGGGTTGGGTTTGTGCCGACCACCAACTCTTTGCGGCAAGAAACATACCCCGCCGAGTGGATAAACGCACGAGCACGCGCAGTGGCTTTGCGGCCTAAACCACTACACCAACTGTGCCTGTGGTACCTAGACTAGTGGAACCGTGGTACCACCACAGTCTCCGAACGTGGGGGTACTATATGGTGCCAGTACCATAATACACGGCGTTAAGCCAGTTTCCAATTCTTGGTACCCCCTATGGATGGTTTGGGTAGTAATTCCTGTAATTTAGGTTGTAGTTTAGCCAAAACACGTTTTTCTTATTTATGTTACATGGTTATAAATAGGGTTCCGACGATATATCGATATCGATATCGAAAAGTCGATATATCGACCCTTTTTCCAATATCGATATCGATATCGATATCGCGATATTTCGCATCGATATGTTTCGATATTTTTGTGTGGAAAATCAGGAAATAAAACAAAACTGACACCAAGTTTATTTCACTGGAACAGTAAAAAAACAGTTTTTCCTGAACAACTGAGAAATCGATTCTATAGTTAAAACCTAACGTGGCATGATAGCTCTCAGAAACATTAATTTCTCGCCACTCTCAGCTTTCTGACAGCAGCGCTATGGTTCTTAGCATACATGGGCCGCGGGGGGGTGGTCGGGGGGGGGGTTTGTCCACTCTCCAACTTGGGCTCGATCCCCCAAACGACCCCACCCACCCACCTGAAGCCGACTTTTGTTCCTGACCCACCCACCAAAATCGCCACGACCCCCCAAACCTTCATACCCACCCCCAAATTTTAGAATTTTGACTACCCCCAACCCATTTTTCCGGCCCATGTATTGTACTGTATGGTTCTTAAATGTCTGCAGCGACACTAAAGATCGGCTCACTCTGCACACTTGAAGCAGGAGGGCAGAAGGAGACATGAACTGCTAGTACACTCTGTATTTCGACTGAGCGGTGTTACATTATTTTCAAATCCTGAGGGGTACCGCCGGCTGATGGGTGGTTGAAAGGATGGTAAGCAAAAAAAGTCCGACTTTTTACTAAAATCAAGGTTTTTTGGCATATTTGTCATTAAAATTAGTTAAAATACGCTATTCTGTTTGAGCTCATTATGCCTTATGAGGGTGGGGCATCGGCCTGAGGGGTCAATCTTTTCATTGAAGGGGTTCAGAAGGGCTACTACCTTTTCTGCGATTCTCTACTAAATTGATATCAGATGGCTGATTGCATTAGTGCTTGCCTGATAAGCAGCGAGAGCAGTTTGCTCTTTCAAATTTTCACATTTTCTTGCATAACTATAAATATCGATATCGATATCGATCGATATTGAACTGAAAATATCGATATCGATATCGATATCGAATATCGACAAGTTTTGATATCGTCGGAACACTAGTTATAAATGTTTCGTTTGTACTGCAGTAAGGGGTTTTGCTTGATTTTAGCTGTGCCGGGCCGGGTCTGAAAAACTTGGATGTCAAAAAGACGGCCCTCGCAGTTCTCTCTAGCTGACACTTTTTAGGCTGAGGCATCGTTTAACGCGAACACCCTTTTATATACGTAGCTTTAATTTTCAATACCTGTCTGCATTGTATT
Source organism: Sabatieria punctata (assembly GCA_030248155.1). Classification (NCBI taxonomy): domain Eukaryota; kingdom Metazoa; phylum Nematoda; class Chromadorea; order Araeolaimida; family Comesomatidae; genus Sabatieria; species Sabatieria punctata. Next base: position 113,237 of record JASANB010002025.1, on the reverse strand, counting down.
CATAATACAAATCAACAACTACATCGTAGACTCGTTTAGAGCAATAAAAACCAAATCAATATATCTCTCTCTCCATGCACATATAAACATGAGCTCATCCAATCAACGTGTACAATCAAGTGTAACCTACCAAAACGGGCACCACCCTATATAGCACTGGCACAGATTTTCGTGAGAAACCGCTTGTTCGATCAGATTTGACACCTGAGCCTTAACTTCACACGGCTCACCCGCCGCACTGATGAAGTCTTTGCCTGCAACCGGTTAATTAAGGAAAGACCGAAGTGGCCGAAAAACCAAATTACAGCCAACAAATAACCAAATTACAGCCAACAACAAAAATCAGACCGTGTAATTACATACAGCACGCACATACTACAGCCAAAACAGTTGCAGAAGTACAGGCTGGCCCATTCATCAATTCGGGGCTTCGTCCTGCTGAAACTTTTGTGTTCATCAATCAATTACGCTGAAATTGTAACACAACACCCGCACAACCTCAGAATTCTTACTCTCAAAATTTTGGTTAAGTCTGTCAGTTAAACCACTAGCTATGCACTTCCACGTTTCCGCCGTCAAACAGTCAACCACACATGTAACAGGTCATCCGCCGAAGGGGAGGGGGGTTGGGGGTCCGGCGCCGGCCGGGGGTCTGAGCCCAAATTTTGGGAGGGGGTTGGACGCCAAAAAACGAAATAATCGCAATTTCTCGGCTAAAAATCGTCAAAAATCGCAAATTTTGGCTGAAATACAGCTAAAAAGTGCTGTTTTACTGGCGATTTTGGCAATTTTTTGTGTCTCAAATTGCAAAAAAAGCAAAAATATGCTCAAAAAATTTCTTGCCAGAAAAATCGGAGGAGGGGTCGGAAAAATCGTCTCGGGAGGGGGGTCTGGCCTAAGTCGGGTGGGGGCAGACACCCCTGTTACATGTATGGAGTGTGAACAAATAGAAGCGCATAACTAGTGGTTGAAGTGACAAACTTGGCCAAAATTTTCAGAGTAAAAATTGAGGATTTGTACATGTGCTAAAATTACACTTTTTTGTAACTTGAAATTGTTTAACGAACACAAAAGTCACAGCAAGGTAAAACCCTGGATGGAAAAATTTGTCACCCTGTACTACTTTTTTTCTACCTAAGCGAAGCGCATGCTTAGCCTAAGCCTAGGCATAAACTAGGTTTCGGACTCGGGTGGGGGTACCGTCCGAATACCGTCCAGCCCTTAAGTAGGTATGGCCAATCGTATTTAATTTAATAATTCGCGCTACGACTACGAAAATACGCTAAAACCGCTGATAGGACGGTCGGATATGACATTTACGGAAAAAACCGCATAGATTTCATAAAAATTAGAAAAACGCGATTTAGTAACAGCCGCCTGCGAAGGACTTTTCTATGGCACACTTGATGCCACTTTTAGTTATGAGCAAGAGATTTGAATAATGCGCGCTACAATAAAAAATCTACGAAAAAGCCGATCTTCAGTAGTTAAGAAAGAATGAAGTTTGTTGGAACCTCGCCAAATTGCGGCAAGAAAGAAAAGCGGTGCTATATAGTGAAAGAGATTTGTATATAACACCCACTAGTCTCTAACCTTTGGTCATTGTTGTTTTATATAATAAACTTCTCAGTCGTTTCATTTGGCAACAATGACCAAAGGGTTAGACCAGTGAGTGTTATATAGTGTGTATCTCTTTCAATAGGTAACAAGTTACGCTGATTTCAAATCCGGTTGAAACAAATTTGAATCACGTCTGCTTTCCACAGAAAATGAATTGGAATTGAAAAACGAGGAATTCAGTTTTCGTGAGGAATTATGATTTAAAATGCATCACTTATTCGATAGTTCATGCTCTGTTTGGTATAAATACATCACTTCCTCCTCTCCTATCAATAACCGAACATAAAAATAATTTGCGCTTCAAGTTGCAAAAACCGTTTTCGGACCAATTTTTGACCGTTTTTTCTATTTTCTAATCCGCGCGCACGGACCTGCATTGCCCATCTCTACTTTAACGCGGATTTACACACATCTACAACCCGGATGGCAGTGGCGCCGTCTAAGTGGCTACCAACGGCACAATTTAGACTTCACCACACAGGCCAAGTGCTACCGGTTGGCAGTTTGCCCGTCCACGAAGTCTAAATCGAGTGGCGGAAGTAAAAATGGGCCTTTCTTTACCGTCCAGTTTGTCTCTGATGCGCTGAATGACTTGAACGGCTTTGTTGCTAACAACTTCGGTGGGAAGAATTTCGTCAGGTCGGGGCATGGCGCCCACTCCGATGGCTGTTCCTTGCACCTCGTCTATGTCGGTGATGCGACTCGTACTGGCCTCTGCACATAAAAGTACAGATCTTTATTCTTTAAAGCATTTCCGTTGTTGCATTTTAGGTGATTTTACAAAAGCAACCGAACCGTAAATCTCAGCCGGTTTGAGCTTGAATGAAAGACTTATATTAATCCTTGAAAGTGCGGTGACATTTTTATTAAGATACGCTGCTTTTTCCTGAGATGTTTTTGCCATTAGTGGCGCCCATCCAGCATTTTGCAGAAGGGGCGGATGTAAAATTTTGAAAGTGCCTGGTTGGATACGAAAATTTAGCAAAACTAGCCTTCAAAAACGCGTTTAAAAGGCACTCTGAGCTTAAAATTAACAGAAATTGCAAGTTTTACTGTTTCAAAGTGGGCTGGTTGCGCTTCTGCCTGACCAGTGTGAGAAAATGTTGAATATTTAGCCTTTAAACGGTATTCTGAGGATAAAAGACAGTTTTAGTATATAATTCATTAGTTTCTCTTATTTTTGACAGACTTCTCTTCCTACCTCCACCGCAAAGGGGCGCATCCACCCTACACCCCTGGATACGCCACTGTTTGCCGTCAAAGTCAGTACAAATGCTTCGGCAATGAACAAGAGCGATTTTTATTATTCCGTTGCACTTCACAATAAAACGGAGTCCTACTGCTGAGGGTTACTGCTTTAACGCTGATACAGACATGATTACTTCACCAGTAAAGTCTCGTTAACCTTCAGCAGTACCAGTAGGAATCTGTTTTATCTTGAAGTGCACTGAATCGGTCTTGTTCATGGCCAAAATCTTTTGTTTTTACTTTGCAGCAACTATAAGCAGAATAAAAATTTCAAGAATCGATTAACCGTTGATTCAAGAAGATTCATTCAAATCGGTTGAGATTTACGTTTGCTCCAGTAAAAAAGCTGCTAGGTTCATTCTTTTAATGGAGCCTGCACATTACCTTGGTCTCCAGCCAGGGCGCTAGACATCTCCGGCGGTTGTGTGCGCTTGCCTCCCTCTAAAATGGAACGCAAAATAAATTAGAATCTAACCAAAGCAAGGAAAGATACGATCGAGCAGTCTCCAGTTGATCAGCGGATCATAGACAAAGGCCTCGAGCACTGCCAGCAGACTCTCCCTGTTGTTCCTCAACACCCGCATCACTCCTTCACACGTGATTTTGAAGTTTCCCTCGATCCCAGTCACCTGAAGACTGGCCACTGTACTGATAACGAAACAGATGTGTGCCAGTGGTTCACCTCCATAGCATTGGTCAACATGCGAGTGAGACGGAAAGGAATCTTCTCCGGAAACTTCTCCCTTGTCATGGCCACCTCAAAACAGTCGCCGAAGTCTATGTGCACGATCTTGCCACTTAGTCGGTCCAGCATCAGGTTGGATGGGTGTCTGAATAATGTACTCTGTCAGATTTTAAAGCTGGACAATGGTTCGGACCTGTCTCCCAGTCCCAGGATGTAGCCGACCATTGACATGGTGGCCAAGGAGCGGGTGTAGTTGGTTCTGCGGTCAAACCAGACCTCCGAGCTGGGCGACTTGAGCCAGAGAATCTTCTGCAAGTCATCGCCGGTGGTGTGCTCAAGGGCGTGCTCAAACACCTCCACTTTCTGCATCAGGGTCAGCTTGTCGTAGTCAGGGGCCATCTGCAGAGAACAAACATTCACCAAACTACAACCAAAAGTCAAACTAAATCTGTGGTGCAGACACGAAAAGACACAAACACGAAACTAACAATATAAACTCAAGCAAACAAGGAATCCATAGTAAGAAGAAAAACAAACAGTAAGACAAACAAAACCAACCAACCAACCAACCAACCAACCAACCAACCAACCAACCAAGTAAGCAAACAAACAAACAACAAACCCTCTGCATGAGCCTGTGCTCAATGTTCAGTAGAATCTTCTTCTTTTCTCTGTAGTCTCTGAGCAAGGAATGAATGGTGTCAGTATTGGTCACCCAGCCGATTAGTCCACTATTCTGACTGAGCGGCACGATCGAGTATCTCTGCAACAATTCACTGGACCAGCCAACTAGCTGTGCACTGCCAATCACCTGAATGGTCAGGTTGAGTCTGCAGGTGGTCGGTTCCTGCAGCAGCAGTGTGTTGACCAGCGCAAACAACTGCATCACGCGTTCGTCCTGTCTGGGATCTTCATGTCCTTTGAGACAAAAGTAATAGTCATGACCATCACTACCTTTAAAGTGAGGCTGCATTACCCAAGCAGGGCTAATAAAATATCTCAGCTTACCCCTGATGCAGACCTTGCGCGGTCTCTGTTTGCTAGTGATCACCTGTAGACTAGTATGCAGTGACTGAATTCTGACTAGAGGTCTGCTTGGATCGTAGGTGCCAGGTACAGCCAACTCGAAGTCCTTGGCCATCAGCAGGGCTGGAGAGACGTATTGCAGCTCTAGGTGAGTCAGCTGAAGCACTTGTTTGTTGTAAATCTTGCAAAATGCAAGCTCATTACTTGCGGAAGCTGTCGAGAGATGCGCTTGAAACAGACATAGTAGAGGTCCCAGGCCTGAGTTATCTCCTTGATATTGCTGGTTATCTTGTACCTCTCGCACCACTCACGCGCCTCAGCCAAATCCCTTGCATAGGTCTAGAAACTTGTCAGCTCTGACCTTGCAAGAAACGCACTTGCCTCCATACATGTACTAGGGGGGGTTTGGGGGGTTTACTCCCACAGCTGGAAAGGCCAAACCCCCCCTCCCCCCCCCCCCCCCCCGAGACAGGTTAAGCGACCCCCCGACCAAAAAATACAAGTACTAGTGGTGGCTCCAGTATTAACAAACTGGGTCAGAAATCACTAATTTTTAGCCTAAAATTCACTTGAAAAGCCTTTGGAAACCGAATTTGGCGCTTCCACTGCTGATATTTAAGAGAAATCGGTGTTTTTGGAAGCCCTTTTTGTCATTTTTTGCTTGTTTTTAGCTCTAAAAAGCTATTTGGCAGCTTAAAATTGCGATTTTTAGCATCCTTACTGAAAAAACGTGCTAAAAACGCATTTCCAGGCGTTCTGGAGCTTTTTGAAATTTTGGACCCCACCTCTGGACGAAGCCCCCCTCGACCCCCCATCTGAGGAAAACCCCCCCTACCCCCAGGTCGGCCCGGAGCTGTTACATGTATGCTTGCCTCATCACTGGGATGTAGCTGGGTTCTTCTGTGGCAGTCAGAGAGACTAAGCCATAGACGAATCGGTTCCTTTTATGGCTTACCTCTCCGACTATGGCTATGATGTTCCATCGATGGCTATTGAACGCCTACTTAGCCATACATGGCTACTTAGCCCTCTATGGCTACTTAGCCTTCTATGGCTACTACTCTTCCACAGCATAGCCAACTATGGCTATGTAGCCATCTATGGCTACATAGCCATCTATGGCTACGTAGCCATAGATAGCTAAAAAGGCGGGGCCTCCTCGAGTTTAGCCATAGATGGCTACATAGCCATAGATGGCTACGCATCAACATAGCCATCTATGGCTATGTAGCCATCTATGGCTAAAAGTGTGGGGCCACCTCGATTTTAGCCATAGATGGCTATGTAGCCATAGATGGCTATGTAGCCATAGTTGGCTACCGCTGTTTCACAGCATAGCCAATTATGGCTACTTAGCCATCTATGGCTACGTAGCCATCTATGGCTAAAAGTGGGCGGACCCTGTTTTTGTAGTCATAGGTGGCTACATAGCCATAGATAGCTATGTTGATACGTATTTGGCTGAAAGTGAGCGGGGCCTGCCTTTGTAGTCATAGATGGCTACTTAGTCCTCTATGGCTACCCTGTTCGGGCAGACCAAACTCCGATTGGAGTAGTTTTCTGATGGTTCCCAATGAGCCCCTCGCATGACAGGACCAAATGTTATGACTTTATCGTGGTGGGACCCTAACCGGAAAGATTTGTCATCAGTAAGAAGTGCGCCAAATTCAAATCACTCAGGTACTGGCACCTTCTACTGAACCTAAATCGTCTTCATCCTCCAGGCCACCTCTGCCATTCGCTGACTTCCAGATCGTACCAGAACCACTTCGATCATCCAGCCCGCCACTCACGATTTGCATGTCATCAATCTTCACAGAAGTACTATCCCGGGAATCGGCCGATTTGGAGTCAAAGAAGGTGAAGCTGCCGATTTTCCTTCAGCTTTCCACGATTCCCACTCTTCTAGCTTCTCCACTTCTTCAACAAACTCTCTCCTTCCAGCCACACCACTTTGATCTACCTTAAATCGTCTCACTGAAGTACTATCCCGAGAATCGGCCGATTTGGAGTGGAAGAAGGTGAAGCTGCCGATTTCTCTTCAGCTTTCCACGATTCCCACTCTTCTAGCTTCTGTACATCTTCAACAAACTCTCTCCTTCCAGCCACACCACTTTTATCTACTTTAAATCGTCCCGCCGAAGTACTATCCCGAGAATCGGCCGATTTGGAGTGGAAGAAGGTGAAGCTGCCGATTTTCCATCAGCTTTCCACGATTCCCATCTCTTCTAGCTTCTGTACTTCTTTGCATGGTTTCTCCTTCGAGGCACACCACTTCGATCCACTTCAAATCGCGCTGCCAAAGTACCATCCTGAGAATCGGCCGATTCGGAGTGGAAGAAGGTGAAGCTGCCGATTTTCCTTCAGCTTCTTTGAGGCACACCACTCCCCCTTCAAACCCCCCCCCCTCCCCTAGACCCCCTTCGTGTAAGTGACTGCCGATTCTCTTCAGCTTTCCACGATTCCCACTCTTCTAGCTTCTGTACTTCTTCAACAAACTCTCTCCTTCCAGCCACACCACTTTGATCTACTTTAAATCGTCCCGCCGAAGTACTATCCCAAGAATCGGCCGATTTGGAGTGGAAGAAGGTGAAGCTGCTGATTTTCCTTCAGCTTTCCACGATTCCCAATCTTCTAGCTTCTGTACTTCTTTGACATGCTTTCTCCTTTGAGGCACACCTCTTCAATCCACTTCAAATTGCGCCGCCGAAGTACTAACCCGAGAATCGGCCGATTTGGAGTGTAAGAAGGTGAAGCTGCCGATTTTCCTTCAGCTTCTTTGAGGCACACCATTTCGATCCACTTCAAATCGCCCCGCCGAAGTACTATCCTGAGAATCGGCCGATTCGGAGTGGAAGAAGGTGAAGCTTCCGATTTTCCTTCAACTTTCCGTTATTTTAACTAGTGCTTCAAATAGAACGTTTGCATCAAATATGCTTACTACAGTATCCGATCCAATCGGGACCATCATATTCAGACTTAGCTAAGCGAGAGCTTTTGATTGAGTACCTACATGCCTATGTTACGAAGCAGCGTTACAAAGTTAGAAAATTGGCAAAAAAAATTTGCATATTCAAAATGTCAATTTTTACGTAGCCATCTATGGCTACATAGCCATCTATGGCTACGTAGCCTTCCATGGCTAAAATGGCTCAATCGTTTTTGGCCATAAAAGGCTACATGGCCATAGATGGCTATGTAGCCATAGATGGCTACATAGAATCCGATAGCCATCTATGGCTACTCTCAAGATGAAACTAAAATTCGGAATTTGCCGATCAGCTATTTCAGTTTCATTTTGAGAGTAGCCATAGATGGCTATCGGATTCTATGTAGCCATCTATGGCTACATAGCCATCTATGGCTATGTAGCCTTTTATGGCTAAAAACGATTGAGCCATTTTAGCCATGGAAGGCTACGTAGCCATAGATGGCTATGTAAAATTCGATAGCCATCTATGGCTACTCTCAAAATGAAACTGAAATTCGGAATTTGCCGATCAGCAATTTCAGTTTCATTTTGAGAGTAGCCATAGATGGCTATCGGATTCTATGTAGCCATCTATGGCTATGTAGCCTTTTATGGCTAAAAACGATTGAGCCATTTTAGCCATGGAAGGCTACGTAGCCATAGATGGCTACGTAAAAATTGACATTTTGAATATGCAAATTTTTTATGCAAATTTTCTAACTTTTTAACGCTGCGTCGTAACATAGGCATGTAGGCACTCAATCAAAAGCTCTCGCTTAGCTAAGTCTGAATATGATGGTCCCGATTGGATCGGATACTGCAGTAAGCATATTTGATGCAAACTTTCTATTTGAAGCAGTAGTTAAAAAAAACGGAAAGTTGAAGGAAAATCGGCAGCTTCACCTCTTACCACTCCAAACTCGGCCGATTCTGGGGCAGTACTTCGGCAGGACGATTCAAAGTGGATTAGAAGCGGTGTGGCTGGAGGCCCAGTAAGCTTCGAAGCAGTATGGAAGCTACAAGACTTAAAACAATGTAAAGCTGAAGGAAAATCGGAAGCTTCACCTTGTTCCACTCCGAATCGGCCGATTCTCAGGATAGTACTTCGGCAGGGCGATTTGAAGTGGATCGAAGTGGTGTGCCTCAAAGAAGCTGAAGGAAAATCGGCAGCTTCACCTTCTTCCACTCCGAATCGGCCGATTCTCAGGATAGTACTTTGGCAGCGCGATTTGAAGTGGATCGAAGTGGTGTGCCTCGAAGGAGAAACCATGCAAAGAAGTACAGAAGCTAGAAGAGATGGGAATCGTGGAAAGCTGAAGGAAAATCGGCAGCTTCACCTTCTTCCACTCTAAATCGGCCAATTCTCAGGATAGTACTTCGGCGAAGATTGATGATGTGCAAATCGTGAGTGGCGGGCTGGATGATCGAAGTGGTTCTGGTACGATCTGGAAGTCAGCGAATGGCAGAGGTGGCCTGGAGGATGAAGACGATTTAGGTTCAGTAGAAGGTGCCAGTACCTGAGTGATTTGAATTTGGCGCACTTCTTACTGATGACAAATCTTCCCGGTTAGGGTCCCACCACGAAAAGTCATAACATTCGGTCCTGTCATGCGAGGGGCTCATTGGGAACCATCAGAAAACTACTCCAATCGGAGTTTGGTCTGCCTGAACAGGGTAGCCATAGAGGGCTAAGTAGCTATCTATGACTACAAAGGCAGGCCCCACTCACTTTCAGCCAAATATGTATCAACATAGCCATCTATGGCTATGTAGCCATCTATGACTACAAAAACAGGGTCCGCCCACTTTTAGCCATAGATGGCTACATAGCCATAGATGGCTAAGTAGCCATAGCTGGCTATGCTGTGAAAGAGTGGTAGCCAACTATGGCTACATAGCCATCTATGGCTACATAGCTATATATGGCTATGTAGCCATCTATGGCTAAAATCGAGGAGGCCCCACATTTTTAGCCATAGATGGCTATGTAGCCATAGATGGCTATGTTGATGCGTAGCCATCTATGGCTATGTAGCCATCTATGGCTAAACTCGAGGAGGCCCCGCCTTTTTAGCTATCTATGGCTATCCATAGATGGCTACATAGCCATAGTTGGCTATGCTGTGGAAGAGTGGTAGCCATAGAAGGCTAAGTAGCCATAGAGGGCTAAGTAGCCATAGAGGGCTAAGTAGCCATGTATGGCTAAGTAGGCGTTCAATAGCCATCGATGGAACATCATAGCCATAGTCGGAGAGGTAAGCCATGAAAGGAACCGATTCGTCTATGGCTTAGTCTCTCTGACTGTGTGGGGGACCTTTTCAAATCCCAAATAGGGTTTTTCGATCAAGTCCACAAAGTCCAAGTCATTGGTACAAAGGAGGAATTTTGTGGACCTTTTTTTGGGATTCCTGGGCAAAAATGGCTTTAAAACCCTATCTGGACCAAAGCAACCTGAAAACCCAATTTAGGATTTCTAAGCCTTACAAAACCCTGTTTAAGGTTTCAAAGTAACCTAAAAACCCTAATCAGAGTTTCTTTCTAAGCACTGCTAAAACCCTGTTTTGAGTTCTAGGGTAGGCGAAAGGAAACCCAATTTTGTGCTCCAGAATGTATTGCCTGGGGGACCTTTGCCGAAAAATCGGGCTAGGGGGGCCGCCCCCCAACGACATGTATGCTGGGACCAACCCCATATAATGAAAAAGACAAACCTGTTGGAACGACTGTTCTTTGAGAGTGGTTGCACCAGCTTCGATCATGTTGTGCAGTGGTTCGAGTGTGCCGAACATGCCTTTGACGTTTCTGTCCTGGAAGTACTGGCGGCTGGCTTCTTCGAGACCCTCGTGCCACAATTCGTGCCAGAGAATAGCCACGCGAATCAGTTCGTCACTCACCTAGCAACACAAGCACTATCACGAACACTGATTTATACTACACGCAGCTAACCAACCATTCTGGCTTGCCCGACTAGCACACGCGAGTGCAACTGCATCTGCTTTAGCAAGTGATCGGCCACTGCCTGTCGTGTTTTGTTTGTCGATTTACTGGCCACTGTCAGCGGATAAACCAGAGCCTAAAACACAAGCAGACAAACAGGTTTAGAATATGCAAATTTGAGTTACTTGAGGATGGGCCTTGCCGATCTCTGTCAGCTGCTGCTTGATCAAGCGCACCACCATATGCCTGGGAGTGTCCAAGCGAGCAATCAGTTGTGGAATCACCTGATACATCATGCATCTTGTTCATACTACTTCAGAGCTATACTATACCAGCAGCCATGTCTCAACAGGAACTGATGGAAGGCCTTCAACTAGAGCATCGTAGACAGGTCCATACTGTCCATAATCGAACCACAGTGACAGTAAACTGAACATAAGACTAGGTAGATGTGTAATACAAAGGAAGCACTTACCGCAGTGTGTCTTGAAGCCTGTTAGCACGGCACAGAGATATGGCACGAAAGAAGCAGTTCACTGACATGACAGCATGCTGAGTCATGCTCTGCTCCAACTGAAACTCATGACTGCAGACAACTTACAACAAGTACAATCAACCTACCTCATCTTTGAGTGAAGCTCGAGGACTGTGGTGCATGGCAAGTGGCACGGAAGCTGAATGTTGAATGTGCATGCCAGCGGCAAACTCGGGCTCAGACAACGGCACCATTGGCATAGAAGGTTGAGGCGACAGGGTCTGATGAGGCGCCAATGGACTGTGCTGCTGTTGTTGTTGAAGGTTAGTCAGTTTCTGTCGGTAGTGCAGCACAGCAGCAAAATGACAGGAGGCATAAGCGTGCCAAGCCTTGTACCAGCCTGGGTCTAGTTCAGTGGCTGACTTGAAATACTGAATGGCAATCACGTGACTGGGCTGCTCTGCCTGGAGGGCGAAAGAGCTGGAAGGCAGGTGATCGAACCATTGACCCAGTTTTAGAAAACACCTGAAAGATCAGTTCTGTGTCATGAAAACCAGTTCATTGATGGCTTGTTACTTAGCGTTCAGTCGCATGACTTCATTGTCAGGCTGTATTCTAGACAGACCTCGACAGTTGGCCTCTACTAGCTTCTTCAAGCGCTCAAACGCATCTTCCTACAACAGTCATACACAACGTCTAGTATAACCATAATTGGTCAGCAATCTATAACCTTTTTATTCTCCATCCACAGTTGTTTGGTGTAAGCAAAGGCCAAGTGCGGCTGGTCAGCCGGACAGCATACTGACTGGCTGGACACTGAACCTCCATGATTCACAATCAGCATGCTCAAGACTCGACGAGACATTCCCTGAAATTGCAAAACTCCTTACATTGCATAGATATTAGCCATATTCACCAGCTTTTCATTTCTGCGACACAAACTGGCAAATTTGAGCCAGGCCTGACGCATGTCACTGGGTCCCAGAACCAGGGATCGAACCAGCAGAAACTTTTGCCAGTCTTCAACATCTTCTCGGCAACCCTGAATCATGCAAAGATTGCAGAAAACAATCTGCTTGATGGGCAAATCCTCTTTGAGACATACCTGCAACCTAGACCACCAGATTTGCCCAATAGCTGGTCGTCTTTCAGGCATGAGTTTGAACTGAATTGCTTCCTCGAGTTCACTTAATCGCTGCACCGTTACCATCATACCATAGGCTCGCTCATAGCTCTCGCCTGCTCTGTAATATGCAAATTCAGCTCATCCAAACTGAAACAAAACCCTACACAGCAGTAAGCTCAGTGTCAATCAATTCTCGAGCCCTATCGATCGACTGTTTGGCAGTGCGCCAATGTTCATTATGGACCGCCAACACAGTGCGCAGAAGCAGACCCTCTTCTGTGGTTTTTGGCAGCCAGTGCACATACTCATCCATGGCGTGCCAGTCACCTACAAACATTAATGCTAATAATACTGTAACTAAGGAGATTGAGCAATCTGTACCTACGCCCCAAGCACCTTTGGCAGCCACAGCAGCCAGCTTTTTACGGTCATAGTCATTGGCAGTGTCCCATGTGTCCCTGACCACATTGTGCAGTTTGTGCCTAAAATGTCACATGGGAGCAAACAGCGGCAAAGGAGAGGGTGATTCACATATCTCACAGAGTTTTGCAAGCTCATAACTTTCTTTTTCGACTGAACCAACTGATTTTTGGATATGATAGTGGACATATTATGCATTTAGCGGTTTTAAATTTCGGCTTGTTTAACATGCATTTTGCGAGAAAGTCAACTTAGCTATAAGGGAGGGTGTTTAAGCAACTTTTTTTCGCGGATCCAGCTGGTATCCGAATATGTTAAAATAGATGTCAAACGAACACCAACGGTGCATGTTCAAACATTGGGGACCCACTAGAACCGGAGCTGTACCCCCCAAAGTTGGGTCGGTAGCCCCTTTTCGGCCATTTTCTCGACATTTACTCAAACGATCACCATTCACTCGTTTCTCAAGAGTCAGAATAGGCGTGCACATGGTTGGATAGCCCTGACAGTTGCCTTTCAGACGCTGGACACAGCGCTTCCGGAACGTACCCGGTTAGCGAGATATTCTCCGAAAACTACGAAATTTAGCGAAATTCCGACACGATTTTTTTCCGAAAAATCGCTGTAACTTCTGCCAAATATGCGGGGGCAAGCTGATTTTTGCTGAAAAGATAAAACGCAAAATGCCAAACAAAATAAACCTATTTCGGGGGCAAATTTTTGGGGGTAGGGGGGTGTTTTGCAATTTGAAGCCAGTCAAAAAAATTTTTTTGCTCAGAATTAAAAACAAACACACTATTCTGGTGTAGTTTTACCCGCTGATTACGAAAATGAACTCGGTTTGTCCAAATTCGCCCTGGTTCGGGAGTTATTGATGTCCAAACATTAGCTTCTGTACTTCTACCAACTTTTGTTAAATATCAGTAGAAGCAGCTAGCCCGTTTATTATCAACCTAACAGATGCAGTTTTTCGAGCTCAGTTCAAAAATGACCTCATTTTTGCTCTACGGCCTCTAGATAGGGAGTTGCTGGCATTCAAAGTTTCCCGATATCTTTATGCAAGTGAGGAACGAATGTTGTTGCACGCTTTCAGACTGTCTCGATAGTTGACGATTCTCTTGGGCTACAGGGCAGCTGATCATTTGCTTAGAGGCTCTTCTGCCAGCTGAGTTAAAAAATGACCTCATTTTTGCTCTACAACCTAGAGGTAGATAGTTACGGGCGTTCAAACTTTCCTGGTATCTTTATGCAAGTGAGGCACGAGTGTTGTTGCACGCTTTCAGACTTTCTCGATAGTTGATGATTCTCTTGGGCTACAGGGCAGCTGATATTTTGCTTAGAGGCTCTTCTGCCAGCTGAGTTAAAAAATGACCTCAATTTTGCACTACAGAAACAGGTTTCTGAGTTATGACCATTCAAAGTTTCGTGGTATATATATTTAAAAACATTGCTGCTTATTTAGACTCAGCAGGAGACTGGTTTGCTTGTCGAATGTGGTGCTGATTTTCTAAGCAGCTATCAGAAAAAAGTATTTATTGTCTGCGTCTACGCAAGTCCTGAACATACATCTCAGCAGCCAACTGGTCATCAATGTCAGTTGCCAAGAAAGGTCTTCATTTTAGTTGTCTGGCCAGAACAACTCCTCGATTTCAATGTTTACAGAGTTCTTCCAAATGAAAATAGGCAGCGTGAACCATGGGTAGTCTTCATCCAGAACACCGTAATCAATTAATGCAGTTCTTTCCAATACAGTATTGCAAACGGATTGGAGGAAGTCATTATGGTTAGACACGTACACTTCTTTGAACTTGAAAGTGCACATAACGCTGTCCAATGCAATGGGTGAATCAAGAATACATTTCACAGCATTTACAGTCTAAAAATATTTAGTGAGTAACCTTTAGCAAACACATAATTACTTACCTCCTGATCAGACGGCTGACCTGAATTGCCACAGTTCATCAAAAATAGGTTCAAATTGGGAAACAGAATGCGTAACTGATGCAAGCTGGGCCAGACAGTACCCTCAGATGTCAGCATACAGAGCTTTGTAATTGAACAACTAGCAAAATTGCTCAAAGACTGTCTTAATGCTAACGGTCCATCGTTTATGTCAGCTGCAGTCACATTGTTGATCTTACAGAGAATCAATTCACTGACACCAACTGTGGAAGCATCCAAAATTGTTGGAATCCTTGAAGTCAGAAAATCTGCATCGACAGGTCCCAAAAAAAGAAATTTGAAAAATTGGCTTTCCTGACAATGAAAGGAACAGTTTCCGATAAAGATTATTTCTACTGATACAGAAAGACCCAAAAACTGTAAACCGCAATTGACACATATTCCGGACATAAGGCAATATTTTAAGCGCAAACTTTGCGCTACCATTACTACTAGCCAAGTTGGTTACATCAGCAAGCACCAGTTTTGTTATAGCGGAAGAATTGCCAATCATTGCCCATTTTGGAATACTATCAACCTGCAGAGACAGTTGTTGTTATTTTAGACTGAGACTAGTGCAAAAGCAGCTTACGACAAATCGGTTAGTGCAGCGATGATATTCGAATGTATGCTCCCTATCTAGAGGCCGTAGAGCAAAAATGAGGTCATTTTTGAACTCAGCTCGAAAAATTGCATCTGTTAGGTTGATAATAAACGGGCTAGCTGCTCCTACTGATATTTAACAAAAGTTGGTAGAAGTATGGAAGCTAATGTTTGGACATCAATAACTCCCGAACCAGGGCGAATTTGGACAAACCGAGTTCATTTTCGTAATCAGCGGGTAAAACTACACCAGAATAGTGTGTTTGTTTTTAATTCTGAACAAAAAAATTTTTTTGACTGGCTTCAAATTGCAAAACACCCCCCTACCCCCAAAAATTTGCCCCCGAAATAGGTTTACTTTGTTTGGCATTTTGCGTTTTATCTTTTTATCAAAAACCAGCTTGCCCCCGCATATATGGCAGAAGTTACAGCGATTTTTCGGAAAAAAATCGTGTCGGAATTTCGCTAAATTTCGTAGTTTTCGGAGAATATCTCGCTAACCGGGTACGTTCCGGAAGCGCTGTGTGCAGCGTCTGAAAGGCAACTGTCAGGGCTATCCAACCATGTGCACGCCTATTCTGACTCTTGAGAAACGAGTGAATGGTGATCGTTTGAGTAAATGTCGAGAAAATGGCCGAAAAGGGGCTACCGACCCAACTTTGGGGGGTACAGCTCCGGTTCTAGGGGGTCGCTGGTGTTCGAACATGCACCGTTGGTGTTCGTTTGACATCTATTTTAACATATTTGGATACCAGCCGGATCCGCGAAAAAAAGTTGCTTGAACATCCTAAGTTGACTTTCTCGCAAAATGCATGTTAATCATGAACACCCAGTGAGCCCAGCATCTGCCGTTGGCCAGAATCGCTGATGGAAGACAGCAATGTGTGCAACAAAACTCGGAAAAGTACAAAGCACTGCTGGAATATAACCAGAATCTGCGGAAAGTGAATGAAAACGGTGGCAGTCACAATGAAGTGCATAACTAGTGTTGTAGTGCATGGACTTTGTTGAACTTTGAAACAGTAAAATGTGAAATATCATGTGTCATATCCAAAAATCACGCGATTTGGTTCATAAACAAAAAGTTCTCAGCTTTCAAAACCACACAAGATATATGAATCAGCTTGTACAATGAATGCACTGCATACCAATCGCCAAGAGCCTCTAAGCAGCGAAGTCGATTTTGGGTGTTCTTGAACTGGTTGTCAGGAGCAGATTGCTGCATTTCGTAGTTTTCAAGTGCCTTTTCCCACTGGTGCAGCTTCTCGAACAAGCGTGTCTAAAAGCCATTCAATCAGAATCAGAACATTGGCAGAAGATAACAGACCTGAATGTGGATGTTGTGCTGTTTAGCAAACTCCACAACGCCTTTGGCCTCCTCCTGCAGCTGCAGTTTATTGGCCAGCCTGAATTTGCTCAGCCAATCAATGATGGGCAACCAACGGTGCAAAGACTCACGTGATCAACTGTTCACAGTCTTCCTGTCTGACCTGCTTGTTCTGCAGCACCTGCAGTTCACGATACCTCAGCGCTTTAGCATACATGCGTGACTGCATTGCACATTTGCCCAGCACATCCCAGCCCACTGGCAGTGGACCCTGAAGCAAGCAAAATTTGCATAGCTTGACACTGCAGTTTGAACAGACTTTCTCAGAATGATCCATAAACTCTGCCAAATTGAGTATAGTCTGAACGATATCTGAATGGTCAGAGCTTTCAAGAGCTTCATGCAGAGCCTTGGAGAGATCGTTTTGATTGTCCTCATCCAACTCAGTCCACACTGACATGAACGCTGCATTGAATAGATCGCTAAATCAATGAAGTTGCAGCAATTTTAGCAACAAAACTTAGTGCCCACCGAGCCAAACCCTCATGCTGTTCAGAGAGCTGACCACATGCACGTAAAGAGGAGTATGGACTTTGTTTGAGCAGCTGGACTCTGAAGTTGGTCAGCCACTGGGTCCAATCCTCTTTCGACACCAGGTTACCATCGCGCACTGCAGTGAACGTCTGAACTGATCAGAATGTGCAGATGCATGTGCACATAAAAATCAGGTTAAGACCAACCTTCCTTAGCATTACAATATTGATGTACTGCTTACGATCTGCACCAGTTGGTTCAACGGGGGTCGAGGGTATTGAATGTCTTGGAACTCTTGGGACTGCAGTAACAACAGGAACTCCTTCCTGAATTGAACGCATTCATAAAGACAAACTGTTGGTTGAAGAAATCACCTGTTCAATCTGGTTCAGCAGAACTTCATATCTGTGATCGCCCTCAGGCTGCCTGACCTTAGCCAATGCTTGATCAACAGCCGGACGGAAGACCAAGAAACTCCGCCCCATCTGTCTCATCAAAGAGAGCAATAAGCCAATCAGCTCATTGCGCAGTTCGCTGGGCGTGGCCACACTTCCCAAGGCGCGGACCAATGAGTGAAGAATACGGGGACCGAATTGGGCCAATGACATGAAGTCGGTGAAACAGCAGAGTGTCTGAACTGCTGATCTGAAAGTAACGTACATAGTTGCTAAGAACAAGCTAGATGTCTGCAAAAAACGTACACTCGCACATAGAGTTCAGGACAGTCAAATAATCGAATAATCGGTGGCACAATCAGGTGCAGGTACTCTTCCAGCGACAAAACACACATGCGAAATGCATTCAGCACCTACAAAAAATCTTTCAAAGTCTATTTACCACTGTTTTCAACGTGATGCAAATACTGCACAAACTTGAATCAAGTGAGTAAGCAGTACACTTCACCTACATTTTTAGTGACTTCCTTGTTAGAGCTGTCATCTCTGTAGAGCACTTTCATAAAGTATGGTGTCAGCTCGGGCACAAACGGTTTGAACTCATATCCCATAGCCGAACCCATCTCCTCTACAATCGATATTATAGTCTGCCGCATGGCTGGGTCCTCATCAGACCAAGACTGCTGCAAATTAATTTGCATATCACGCACTCCACATACCAGTAAGAAGCGTGTGAGCCAACTAACCCTGATCAACTCAAAAATACTCTGCAGATACGGCTTGATGTGCTGCTTGACTTGTCTTATGAGGGTAGCCAGTTGTTGGAAGTAGAACTAGATAAATCAAAGTGACCAATGGGCGAAGGAAATGGACAATGACTCACTCCTCTAACGTCCTTCTCAGAGTTGCGGATGACCACCACAAAGCGAGGCATCACCTGGTCAACAAAAGGAATGCACTTGGAGCCCAGGTTTGTGAATATAGTGATCACAGCCTGAATGACCTCTCGATGGAGATGAGTCAGAGCTGGATCGGCCACTATGTGCATTAGATTGGCCACAGCAAATGCAGGGTAGAACTCCTCCAGAGTACATTTCTCGTAATTGAACCACTGTACTATTTCTGAAAAAGTTGTGCTACGTTTCTTCAGACATCTTGTTGCTTCAGTTGTTGTTGTCCAACATGGAAAAAGAAGAATACTTGTACAACTTACCAATCAGTGTAAATCAGTGCTCAGACAGTAATTAGTAAAAAGATTGGCCAGTTCTTTTGAAAAAAGTAATTATAAACAATTGGCAGAGTGGAAGAGAGAGAGAGAGAGAGAAAAAGCTTGCGGCAGAAAGGACTTAAATGGCGTGGGAAAACAGAGGCACAAACTAAGTCAGAAGGGGCAGAGCAGAGCTGTCTTATGATTCTTGTTCATAGAAAAATCTCCTTCAAAGCATCAAATTTAATCGAATGAATGGGGAAAGAGTCAGGCATGTGCAATGGTGTAGCAAATGTATTGCGGATCATCTACAGTCTCATTGTAAATTTTGAGACGTGTTGCATGCTCACTCTCTAACACAAAATGAGCACCTTTTCTAGGGTCGTTATCGTCCTTGGTTTCGGGCATTGACGCAGCCAAACTGGTCGCATTCACAGCTGACTCAACGCGCCCAGAGAAGACTTTGTGTTGGTATGGATCCAACGCCCCGATTATTCCCAGAACTCTAATAGTCTAAACTCAATGTGATAACCATTATTTTGCATCATCATCTCTTTTGTCTCTCTTACCTCTCTACGCATGGATGAAGACTGTTCAGACTTGAGAAACTTCATCAGCACATCCAATAATTCTGGATTCTTTCTGTATGGTTCAATCACATAGCCAGTGTTCTGAATCACCTGACCCATTGCCCAGAGAGTCATCTGCAATTTGAGAATCAAACTAAATGCACAAAATCCATCTGTCTCCTCACCTCTCTCTTTTGTAGTGAACTGGAATCATGAAGAAACTCGATAAAAATCGGCATCAACTCCTCAAGACAATCACCCAGCTCCGGCCCGCCCACCTAAAGCTCAGCCAATCAGAGACATTAACCAATCAGCACCGACACTGACCTTGGCCAGCTCGCCAATGGCATTCAGCACTGCAACAATTACGTCCAACTGCCGATTCGTTTTCTTAAGCTTGGGTATCAGTATCTGAAGTTTACAGCATACATATAAAAATAATCATGTTCAATTTCAAGGAGCAACAGAAGAGTGGTATAAAAGACTAGTAGAGAGAAGACAAGGAAACTAACTTTAAGCACAGACTGCATATAAGGTTTCATGAACTTGGGCGAGTTAGAGGCCAGTGCAGCTAGCATTCTAGCGCCTTGATGTTGCAATGGACCGAGGCCACTGAACTTCAGCTGACTGATGATCTGAAGTCCAAATCATTTATCAGTGCCTACACACTAGGTAGGCAGCTTCTAGGTGTATGGACCAGCCCTCACAATACTAATTTTTTACCATAAAACCTGTTTGAGCTCCAAGAACGCCATCAAAACTGCTTGGGGTTGGAAAGAAATGTAACAACAACTGAAAAAAGGTAAAAAAGCAACTCACTTGTACCACAAGTCTTCTAAGTGTGGGCATGACATAGGCCGGGTTGATGTCACCCAGCTTACCCAGCAGACAAATGACTGCCTCCCTGATTTCGTAGGATTCATCCTGCAGACCCATAAAGATCCTTTCCAGCATCTCAGGTTGGGCCAAATGCAAAGCAAAGTGACTCTTGGTCTCAGACAGACACGCAAACACTCTCAGACGCACATCTCGTTCTAAAGAATTCAGTTGGCTTGGCTTTAGGTGTCAGAGTAGAGTAGAGACCTGCAAAGGGTGGCCCGGAACCGGCCTGGCAACATTAACTAAAAGTCAACTTCCATAAGTGGCAACAGTTTGTTTGCGTTTATATAATTAAACAGTTCATTTTATCCTCAGAATGCATTTTAAATGCGTTTCTGAAAGCAAATTTTTAAAACTTTTCTCGTCCTGGTTCGGCATTGGCCAAACCAGGCCTTTTCAAACTACTGAAACAGTAGTTTCTATTCCTTTTATGCTTAGAAGATACATGGGCGGGGGGGGTTTACCCCCTCGCTGTCCCATATCCCCCTTGGCCGGCCATACTCCCTCCCCGACCCAGAGGGAGAAAATGTTAGCTTATTTAAGGCAAAATAGGCGTTCTTTGGACTTTTTTCGGACCCCCCCCCCCGAGGTCTCCAGACCCCCCTCCCGATTTTTCCGGCCCATGTATAGTAGAACACCCCATATACGTATTTTTGAAGGCTAACTTTTCAAAATTTTCTCGCCTGTTCAGGCTATTACACATAACAAAATGTATATCTAGCTAGGCATATCCAATTTTACGTAAAACTCCCTTGGGATATTAGAAAACAGAAATTATTGTCAGAAAACGCGAATTTTGAGGTACAAAAACACATTGTAGGCCTTCTTTTTATTGTCATTGGTTTTTACTGCGATTTTTCGGCTATCTTAGGTTTCCAGGGCCAGGCCGGGCCTAGACTTTGGACCTCCAGGCTGGGTCACACCCACCAAAAATTTAAAAAGCCGGACTGGGCCGCCAAATAAGTCCGTGCAGGTCTCTATAGTACAGTTTACCACAAAGCAATACAGCAGTACAGTGCAGTACACTGTACAATACAGTACAGTGCAGGAGTACAGCACAGCGCAGCACAGTATAGGACAGTGCAGTATACTGTAAGCGCAGTGCAGCACAGCACTGCGGAGTGGCATAGTGCAGGTGGAGCACACAGGTTGCATAGCAAAATTCAGTGCTAAACCAGGCCATGGTAAGAAATTTTTGAAATTGGCTTTAAAATATCAGAAGTCCAACTTTCTAAAGGGGTGCTGTGCCGTGTGTATTTTTGAAAATGTCGTATGGGTTGCATGTTGTTTCTAAACTAGCAAATTTTCCATGACCAGCCATGGAATTGGCTGACTTCTACCTGTTTCCATAACTTTTTTGACTTCACCTACTCCTCAACTCGCTAGGTCCCCCACCAACACTGAGCACTGTAGTACAGTACAACTGACTGCAGAACAGTAAAAAATAACATTACAGTACAGTGCGCGTACCAGGATCGGTGACAGCCACAGCCAACAGACTGGCCAGGACTTCATGCACCATAGTGACCAGCTTCAACTGCTGCAACTTGTCGTGTGCTCTATCCAGCAGCATAACAAAGGGTATGAGCAGGCGGCAGCAGCATTGCACTGTGGCCAGGCGCACTGACACCATGTCCGAGTTCAGATAGACCTGCAAACCGAAGTCTCACTGAATCGAGTCAGCTAATTGCTGATATCCTATTATTTACATGCGAAATGTATTTGAGGAACATCTCCAGTGCGTGTCTAGGGAACTGAAAATTTCCCAGCGTCTTTAGCGCCAGCACAGTGAGTGTTGAGTTCTCAATCACTACTGGACTGGATGGCAGTTCCATGGGCGGAGGCGGCTGTAGCCGATTGTACATGGGTCTGTGCATTATGTGCACACTCAGCTGTTGCAGCAGACCTTCCTGAATCTCTACTCGCAGACTGGGAATGTGCTTGGCAGCCTCGCGAAGAGCTGTCGTTAAACCAGTGCTACAACTTTCAATTAGTAGACCTATACAGCGTTTTGGGACTACAGTGACCGGACCTGAGACCAGTCGCAAACATAGCAGGCAGAATCTGTCTGACTTTATAGTCGAGGTCAGCTTTGAGAGCTTGGATCAGTAGTGTGAGACATGTGAAGACTGTCGAATCCAATACAACTGCCTTCTTCCTACAATGCACATGTGTGTCGTGTCATGCTAGTGTTTTAGTGCTTGTTCTTCATTACTTAGCGTCCTTAGCCGGGAGGCAGTTGCGAATGGCATCGAAGATTCTGTCCAAATAGGGCTTTATGTTGTCGTGAGAGACATTGGCAAGCAGACCAAGCGCCAGAAACGCACGTCCCTTGTCTTTGTCTTTGGTCAGACATTGCAGCACATAGTGCAGTGTGTCATTGAGGTGTCGCTTGGCAAACGAACCCACCTCATCGAAGGCGGCCAAACGCGGGAGCAGCTCAAGCAAGACTGTTTGCACATGGGTTGAACGACTGTTCCTGGCCATCAAACTGTACTCGCACATCTGTAATATCGTGTTATTGGCTCAGTGGTTACGTCTCTGGCAAGACCTGCGGTTGTTTGTGGGTTTCAAAACCTGTTGAGGCGATGGGAAGTAGTCAACCCAAGCCATCGAAAGGCAACAATGACAAGTCAAGGATGTCCCAAAAAGGATCACATTTCTTTTTGATGCAATTTTCGCACAAGTTTTGACCAAATTAGCTGAAATTTGAAATAGTGGAGATTTTGTGTGTTAAAATTAGGTGGACCAGGCTTGACGCAATCCCAACAAATTCACGAAAAAGTGAAATTTGTTATTTTCAATAACTATAGAAATAGCGCTAAAATGGAAACTTACGTTTTTTTGCAGTACTTTCCGCAAATGTTCGCCAAGTGTCCCGAAATTTGCAGAAACTCTTCAAAGCTGTTGAATATTTTGTGTAAATATTTCATGCATTGAGAATGACATGGTGTTGAAAAAATAAGGATTAGCCTAATTATCTGTTTTTCAAATCTGCTCATTCAAAGAAGGAAGTGTTCCTCATCATACATGTAACAGGTCATCCGCCGATGGGGGGAGGGGGGTTGGGGGGGTCTGGCGCCGGCCGGGGGGTCTGAGAGCCAAAATTTTGGGAGGGGGGTATGGCACAAAAAACGCTCAAAAATCGAAAAGATCGCAATTTTTGGGCTAAAAATGGTCAAAAATCGCTAATTTGGCCAGAAATACAACTAAAAAGTGCTGTTTTGCAGGCGATTTTGGCAATTTTTGTGTCCGAAATTGTAAAAAATTGCAAAAATTTGCTCAAAAATTTACTTGCCAGAAAAATCGGAGGGGGAGTCGGCGAAATCGTCTCGGGGGGGGGGGCATCCGGGGGGTGGTCTGGCCTAAGTTGGGTGGGGGCAGACCCCCAGACCCCCCTGTTACATGTATGCTCCTCATATACTCAAGCCTGTGTCAATATCAATGCATGAAATTTTAACACAAAAATCTCACAGTTCTGAAGAGTTTTGGCAAATTTCAGGTCATTTGACAAACATTTCCGGAAATGACAGCAAAAAGAAAAGTTTCCATTAAAGCGCTATTTCTACAGAAATTAAAATTAACAAATTTCACATTCTTCATTCAAATTCTTTCAGCAAATAGGACTACTCTGGGGAAGAGGTTATCACTGGTTGGCACTGGGTACCATGCTTTAGTTTGGCCTAGCTTTCAGCAGTCAGAGTTAATTGACTTAATTGGCTTTCCCCTAGACCGTGGCGTTGCGGAGCCGAACTAAATGCAGAGAAATTAACAGTTCAGAAAGTGACCTTTCCATAATTGTCCGTCACCATGGCATGGCAGGTTCTGCTCTCAAAGATGGCAGGCAGAGTGGGCGTGACCAGCCAATCAATCACCTCACCGTCCAGTCGCGAATGAGCCCCCGACACAGAATGCAGTGACGCCTTACGGTGCGCAGCCCCCTCAAATAGACTGATCGCTCCAGAAAGAGTCGACAGAAAAAGTTTACTGGAGCTAATTTGAGCTCTTCCTCCAAATCGTCCCGGTTCATCTCTTCAGCATCCTGACGGTGACGCTAAAAATCAATAGCAGAATCATTATGCAGCTAATTCATAAAACAGTAATCGATTATCTAGTTATGGTATCGGTACCCAAATAAGATCGGATTATTAGGTAGTGGGGCTCGCATGATTCTAATCGGTTATGTCAGTCTGACTGTAAAAGTCAGTACTTCGCTGTCCATATTGGCGATTCTGAGCAGTTCATTGAAGATCACCAGTCCACTGTGAAGTCTGTCTTCCCTCCCAGCACCGTGTGTTTCCATGGCTTCTTTGAAACACGTCTCAGCCTCATTCAAACACATCTAGAGCCCGGCAGTGCAGAACAGAGACAGAATGAGTATAAGTCAAGTGATGCTTACAGTGTACCACTGAGTCTTGGTTCTTTGTTTCGTCTCCCGCTGAGAGGTCACTACTAAAGCTGCTCGTAAAGCTGTAACCGCATCTTGTCTTAGGTTGGGCTGAAGCCTTCAGCTTTACATTGTCTTGTAAAAGAACTTGTTCAATACAGTCAGGCAATCATCGGCAATATGAGCAGAACAGTCCATAAGTGCAACAGTTTCACTTGCCAGCTCTACGTTTCTGCATTACAGGGCATCTCCATCACTGTAACACTGTATATCTAAACTTTTGTTACACCTCACCTCAGGTGCACCTCAATACAGTAACACAGAACTGGCAAATGAGAACCGCAGGTCAGGTTTGACTGTAAGCCATTAAGCGCGTGACTGCAAAACTAGACTGACTAAAGTACCCTGGGGTCTCTGATCACTTTGAAGATGTGTTCAAAAAACTTTGCAGCTTTCTGGAAGAAGAAGGTGGGCGTCGAGAAAGCCAACTCCCGACTCAGCAGAACCTGGCATACAAGACTTAATGCAGCTGTTTAATAAGGAAACCCAGACAAAGATACCGCAGGGATCTGTCGGTTGGTTTGCATTCTGTCGGGGTCTTCCAGCCATTCACAAGCCAGACTCAGGGCCTTTTCCACTACCTCAGCCGCGAAGGTCTTGAATGTTATGGCTATGTATGCCACTGCCTTGGCTGCTAGCTCGATGGCTGGGATATCGGTACGCTGAAGACATTTTCTCTCTTATTAAGCCTTTATCACTCATCCTAATGACCAACAAAAACCTCTACAATAATTTTTGTTTGCCTGTTCCTAGTGTTCGTCATGTTCAGCAGCCCCAGGCATACATGTACTAGGGGGGTTACCCTCCTAGCTGAAAAGGCCAAACCCCCCTCCCACGAGAGAGGTTACGCCCCCCCCCCCGACCGAAAAATACAAGTACTAGTTGCGGCTCCAGTACTAACGAACTGGCTCAGAAATCACTAATTTTAAACCTAAAATTCGCTTGAAAAGCCTTTAGAAACCGAATTTGGCGTTTCCACTGCTGATATTTAAGAGAAATCGGGGTTTTTGGAAGCCCTTTTCGTCATTTTTTGCTTGTTTTTATCTCTAAAACGCTATTTGGCAGCTTAAAATAGCGATTTTTAGCGTCCTTACTGAAAAAAGCGTGCTAAAAGGCATTTCCAGGCGTTTTGGAGCTTTTTGAAATTTTTGACCTCCTCTGGGCGAAACCCCCCTCGCCCCCCCACCTGAGGAAAACCCCTTACCCCCTCCCCAAGGTCGGCCCGGAGCTGGTCCATGGCATGGTCCCAGGCAAGGGCAACACAAATTTGTTTATAAAAGTAAATGTTCGTTTCGCCTTAAGGGCTCGTTTTAAACAGATGACAAGTACCACATCGTTGCAGTTTAGACCGAATCGAAGCAGATAGTTGGCGAAACGATTTGTTAATCTGGCTGAGTCCGGCAAGTTCTGCAGCACTTCGCACAGACACACTGAAACTGACTGCATGCTGGATTTACAGAAAATGAATGAAGCAGGGATGGGAAAAGTCACTCATTCTAGGGTCCCGCATAAAAAAATTAAAACTGCAGAAAACCGCTGACATCGCGCTTTATTCGATTGAGAAAAGTTACAGATGGATGAATGTGCAAAAAATTAACTTAAAAACAATAGAATTAATTTTTTTGCGATTTGAAAACTTTTGTTATTCTTTGCAAAAAATGACGAAAAAGTGACACCGGCGATTTGTGCACGTACTTAACGTTTCGTAGCCATTAACCGCCTCGAGCAGCCGATTACCACATTTTTATTTTAAAAAACGTAAGAACTATATAATTTTGAAAGCAGAAAGAAAGTGTATCATCGGTTGTCAGAAATGCCGATGAAGAAGTGTTGTAAAAATCATCCGGAAAAGTTCGGATTTGGCTCCAGGATTAACATTTTGTTAAAGCGAACAACGGTTTCAACTTGTTATGAAACAGGACCGACATCATCTGAAAGCGCTCAAAACGGGCCATCTAGTGAGGCATGGTGATTCCGTTCAGTCGTTTTTCGCGCAAATGCGAAAAGAGTGAAAAAAATTCAATTTTCCATAGTAAAACAATGTCAAATCCGAAGCGCGAGCGAAGCTTCAATCTAGTGTTTACAGTTTACAGATTTTTAGTGCTGCCTATAGTAAAATGAACCTGAATTTCCGTTTTTTCGTGTTCATCTGATACTAGCTTTGCTCAAAAGATTTTTTACTAAAGTTCCTCTTTCTAAAAATCATCAAAGTAAACAAGTTTGAGTAAATGTGAAAGCTGCAACATCTGCACAAACCCCTGAACTTTTTAAAAAAAAGACCGATTGCAAATCGGTTAATCAGAAGGGCGGCAATCTCTTTTTCCCCGAAATCCGTGTGCCAGGGGACATCTTTTCGGCAATTTCGACTATCGCAATTCAGCGCCCGCAAAATTTTTATGCCGGACCCTATTCATTCATTCATTCATTCATTCCAGTCATTCATTCCAGTCATTCATTCATTCATTCATTCATTCATTCATTCATTCATTCATTCATCCAGTCATTCATTCATCCAGTCATTCATTCATTCATTCATTCATTCATTCATTCATTCATTCATTCATTCATTCATTCATTCATTCATCCAGTCATTCATTCATTCATTCATTCATTCATTCATTCATTCATTCATTCATTCATCCAGTCATTCATTCATTCATTCATTCCAGTCATTGATTAATTGATTAATTAATTAATTCCATTCATTCATTCATTCATTCATTCATTCATTCATTCATTCATTCATCCAGTCATTCATTCATCCAGTCATTCATTCATTCATTCATTCATTCATTCATTCATTCATTCATTCATTCATTCATTCATTCATTCATTCATTCATTCATTCATTCATTCATTCATTCATTCATTCATTCATCCAGTCATTCATTCATTCCAGTCATTGATTAATTAATTAATTAATTAATTCCATTCATTCATTCATTCATTCATTCATTCATTCATTCATTCATTCATCATTCATTCATTCATTCATCCAGTCATTCATTCATTCATTCATCCAGTCATTCATTCATCCAGTCATTCATTCATTCATTCATTCATTCATCCAGTCATTCATTCATTCATTCATTCCAGTCATTGATTAATTAATTAATTAATTAATTCCAGTCATTCATTCATTAATTGTGATGGGAAGGACAAGAAATCGAATCAATCAAACAATCAGTCTGACCGATTATGAGTATGGCACTCTTGCGCTCGCCCACATCTCCGGTTCCAAGGAGTTGGCTGATGGAGTTGTCACCATTGTCAAACCGGTCCAGAAACGACTCCACATACTCCTGCGGGTTGTCCTTCAGGTCACCTTTTATGTAACTGCAACAGACAAACCAACATTTCCTACTTCAGTGGTGCAATACTGGTACCGTGATGTTTTGTATTTGTGTATTACCAGAAGTACTGTTCATATTTGCTCACCAAATGTACAAGTCTGGGCATATCAGTTAGAGATTCCTCAATGCATAATGGCATCGGTACCTTTGTTTTCGGTATCACTCCAACTTAAACTGGTACCGCTACCATACAATCAGGAATTTCACAGTGTCGTACTGGTACGACGATTAGTTACAACTAAACATGCGAGTTCTTTAGTTTCTTCCATATGGTACCGTTCAGCTTTGCGCAATATCATGAACCAGTAGCATAGTTAATTTATAAAGAGAATTTTATTTCTATGACTGCACAAAAGTCGATGCAGTATGGACTACAGGGAGAGCTGTTGTCTCTCGAGCTAAAGCAAAAAAAGACCTACACTAGCCCAACTCTCTCAACCCCTAAAAAATATTTTTGACAGAATTTAGTAAGCAGTTTCACGCATGTCATTTTTTACTTAGAAAATACAAGACAAATACTGAAAAATTATTATTGTTATTATTATACTATGATGTAGTGATGATAGATAGAGATGTGCACAAGCCGGGCATGCACAAAGCAGAAATTTTAGAAATTAAATAAAAAATTAGCAGAAAATAGAAATATGCGCCCTTTTTCTGTTTCAAAACGTGCATTTTCAAAGCTTCGTTTAATTGTTGCTATGAAATTTGAAAATTCAGACCAAAATTTTCAAAACTTTAGTCAGACAAAGCGAAATCCAACGGGCCGGCTGGATTTTGGATGGGTGGACCAAGCCCCGGGCCCGAAAAAAGGCGCCAGTGTACAGACATGGGCTAGCATTTCGGCTGAGAGGGTGATAAATTTTCAAATCTTGGTGGGGGTCGAAACGGAGTAACGGACGCTGATGGGCGGTTGATCATACATGTAACAGGTTGCGGCCAGCGTGAGGAGGGGGGTTTCTGTCTGGTAGGGGTCGACGGCGGTTTCGCCTAGAGGAAGGGTCCAAAATCTCAAAAAGCTCCAGAACGCCTGGAAAAGCCAAACATTGATTGGACTAATAATTAGTACCGGTTTACAGAACGGGGAAAATAGAAATAAAAACACCACTACAGTGAAGTTTAGAAACTGCGAAAAGAGTTAACTGACTTTTAGGGGTCCTCCATTATACCTATATTAATTAATTAATCACTTTCTTGCTTAGGCTTAGGCTCATGCTCAGGCTTAGGCTTAGGAGTCAACTGAATACGGACGGTAGATATAATTTTAAATGAAAGATAAATAAATTCTTAAAAGATTGCTGAAATTTTCATTACTGTGTCACTTACGCACTGTTTGTTGCGAATAAGAAATAAGAAGACAAACCCCAGCAGGTCTTTGGCCAGTTTAATGCGAGTCACATCGTTGCGGGCGGCCTTGAATTTGAGTATGAAAAAGTTGGCTCTCTCGGTCGCCGACGACATGGACCTCTACAGACTGCTTAGTAACGTTCAGAACTAAACTAAAATGGCATTTCTTATTCTTTCTTCTTTCAAAAGATTTTTCGCTATCTGATTATTTATTTATTCGTTATCTTTAGTGCAGCGGAAGTGGCGGCGTGGCGGCCTCTAGCGCAGATCGTTATTCAGGAAACGATTTTCGTAGTTAGTTCACCGCTCGGTTCAAACGTACTTACAATTCAGTGTTGTTGTGCCAGTGGACGCAGGAGTTGTCCATCTTATTAACGGTCAGTATATCCTCCGTAAATCAGTCAGGCACTTATCGCCGTTTATGGTAACTCCATATGGAATCCTATAAATTCCCAAGGCAAAAAATCAATGATGATGAAATATGTCCTTGATTCGCAGGCCTGAGAATTAATGGCGGATAATTCGCTTTTTTGCGAATTTGTCGAGAATTTTGGAGCTGACTCATTAGCCCCTCAACTGTTAAATTCCCAAGTTTGCTTGACAACGCATCAGAGCGAGTCCGGGCGAAATTGCGAATTCTGAGTCAACAGCGAATTTAAAAGAGCTGGACGGTGGCGAATTTACAGAATTCCCAACCTCTGTTTGGGAATCAGCTAGAATTCGGGCCCACATAAAAAGGACGGGAATCCTAGCGAATTCCCAAGGAGTCATATGGGAATTGTATGGCAATCAAGATTCACTGGGAATTTAGCGGTAGTCGCGAAGGAGTTATGGTACCACCACAGTCCCAGAACGTGGGGTACCATATATAGTGCCGCTAGTCTACGCACCGTTACCATATACGGTGCCTGTACCATAAACGGCGTTATGTGCCAGACTATAAATGGCTCAAACTATACCAAACAGAGAAATTTTACTCGTCGCGTTTAGAGAAAATTTGACTATGTCTAAACTGGTCATTTGGAGTAGTTTTTCTTTAGCTTCCAACTACTAGCGATACGGACTGATTAATGCCAGAACTTTTGACCTACAAAATACTTGCGCATATATTCAAAATTTCATACAATTCCGACAAAAATTAAAGAAGATACAGCAAAAAGAAAACTTCCCGTTTTTGGTTCTGTTTCTATATTTATTTGAAATTGAAATTTCTCAATTTCGCATATTGTTGAATTTCTCAGGATTGGGTCAATCCTGTCCTGATGCACCAAACTTTAACGCATAAAATTCCCACTAGTTTGGCACTTATGTTTCACATTTCAGACAGTTTGGTGAAAATTTGCGAAAAGGGGAGCAAAAAGAAATGTTGTCATTCTTTTTTTGGGACACCCTGTATGTTTACTGTATAAGTATAATGCATACATGTAACAGGGGGTCTGCCCACCCACCCGACTTAGGCCAGACACCCCCGGATGGGGAACCCCCTCCCGAGACCATTTTTCCGACCCCCTCCGGTTTTTTTTGGCAAGTGCAAATGTAATTTTTGAGCAATTATTTGCGATTGTTTGCAATTTCAGGCACAAAAATTGCCAATATCGTCTGTTAAACTGCACTTTTAGCTGTATTTCAGCCAAAAGTAGCGATTATTGGCGATTTTTGAGCGTTTTTTAGTGCCCAACTCCCTCCCAAAATTTGGGCTCAGACTCCCCGGCCGGTGCCAGACCCTCCCAACCCCCTACCCCTTCGGCGGATGACCTGTTACATGTATGATATAATCAGTGAAGTATTGAAAGAATTCAGTCTATTAGTCAGGTCTGATTTAGAGGCGCGGTCTCAGCCAGGCCCAACGTCATACGGCAACAATCGTAAACTTTTTTTCTGGCCAAATTCCGAGGCCGGTTTCTGCAGCTGCTGCCGCTGCTTCAGAGAGAGAAGTGAGTGGGCTCCCGGCCCCCCGGGCTGCAATGCTTCTCGGTCAGCGCTTAAAAAGCCACACCGTCTTATAAACTGCCTACCTATTCAGCCAAAATGCTAACCTACCGGCTAAGACAGTGCAAAACGGTGGTGATTTCCCGAGCGGTCGCTACCGGTAGGTAGTCTTCTTGATCAGCCGTGTATATTTCCAAATCAATCAGCCAATTTCAACTTGTTCTTTAGAGTGTTTACGTACGTAAAGGGTTGATTTGGAAGATGTAATTAATTAGTTAGTTAAAGTGTTTAGTTTTAGTGGAGGGAAACAAACCGCTGGTGGGCTTGGCTAAGGAAATTGAGGCCAAATGGAAGAAGCTGAAGATGAAGTTTGGAATAAAGGAAAGGAAGAGGACGTTGAATAAGCGAAGTCAGAGTTTCAATAAACAAGATGAGGAGTTGGACAAGATTAGACGGATGAAATTCTCCCGACGAGGTCACTGCTTCTTTCGTTAACTTTATAAACCACCAACATTTGGTGTAAATGCTTGTGGTCCATATTTGTAAGGTGACAGCGGACTCCTGCAAGTGCTATACAGTGGTTGAAGTGGCTAACTTGGCCTGAATTCTTAGAGTAAAACTTGTAAGTAAAAAAAGTCAGTATTACTGGCAATTTTTCTTGTTGTTTTACTATAGTATAGTAAAACAAAAATTAGTAATATTAGTGGTACTTAACTAGTAGTAAAATTAATAGTACAAAGTAAAATTATGAGCCAATAGTAAAGTAAAAATTAAATTAAATTACCAAACGGGGTCAATAGTAAAATAGAAATTTTGCTATTATTTTACTAGTTTTTGGTGAACTTCAGCCAAAATCTTGATCAATTTTGTACTAAAAGATGTGTGGATGCAATTTCGTATCGTGACTCAAATTTTACACATTTTGCCTCTAAAGTTCTGAAAAACGTGCTATCATGATTAAATTCAGCAGCTATTTGGCTCCAACATCAGTTGGTTATAAGAGCTTGGCATCCGGGATGGATATTTTTCCGAAAAAACCTCGGCCTGCTTTTTTTCAGGTTTTTCCGGTTTTTTCGTTTTTTTTCCAAAATCGCGGAAAAAACTCCAGCTCAAGTTCTGAATACCCTAGACTGGTTTTATGATTCCTATCCTAACGCTTTGTAGCGCCCTCCTGAGTGTTTTCAGAACAGAAATACACAGAACAGAAACACGTCTTACATACATACATATAAATTACGAAACAGGCATGAAACAGTCCCTGACAGGCTCCACCAATAAACGCCATATGCAAATTTTCTTACAGCAGTTTGACTTTACGCCCTCAAATTCAAAACAGATATTTTGTCAGTGAACAAGAGTGATAAACACAACCCAGCAGATTTTTTTACTTTTGCAACTATGAATCTCAACCGATTTGAATGAATCTTTTTGTGAACGAAAGATTGATAAATTCTTCAAAGATTGGTGCAATTCTTAATGAGATTCACAGTTTAGTTCTTGAGATATTTGCCTTCTAATTCGAAACAGGTTTTGGCAAAGAACAAAAGCGGTTCTGTTGCATTTCATAATAAAGCAGATTCCTACTGCTGGGGCTAATGATACTTTAGTGTTGAAGTAAACCGAGTTTCTGTGTCACCAGTAAAGCCTCCAATAGCATTTAGCAGTAGCAGGAATCCGTTTTATTAGGAAGTGCAGAATAATAAAGAAATCCCTCTTTGTTCACTGCCGAAACCACTGTTTTGATTTTGAGAGCCAATATCTCAGGAACTAAGCAAGCAGAGTACATTAATGAAAATTTCAGCAGTCTTTTAAGGATTTATTTATCTTTCATTTAAAAAAGGATTCATTGTTGAGATTTGCGGTTGCTACAGCGAAAAATCTGCTGGGTTGTTTTTTTGGCACACCCTTTACATCGCAAAAGACAATTTTTGACTGAAAAATGACATAAATTAGCTAATTTCAGCTTGAGTTTTTTCCGCGATTTATGTTTTTTCCGACCCTTAGAAAAAAAACCGGTATTTTCGAGAAAGAAAAGAAAAAACTCCGAAAAAAAACGCTCCTCACATCCCTGCTTGGCATCAATGATGCAAAATTGCACAAATGAGTAAAATTATTGGTCAAACAAAAATTTAGTAAAATCGGAGCTGCTTGGTAATAAAACAAAAATTAAATTTGAATTGAACCGCTGAATTTGTAAATAGTAAAACAAAAATCCACTAGTAAAATAAGAGTGCCAATTATAGGCTCGGATGTAGGCGAAACGATGGCCAAATTTCGTCAGAAAGAGAGAGATGCAGCCGACGCGGAGACGGAGAACGTGTTTTCGCCCAACTGGACGCCTCCCAAATTCGACAAGTCTGCCGACGATTACGGACGGCCCAAAAAAGGCTCGCTTACAGAGCAGCGAGGCATAGCTGCCGGTTAGTGTTTTTGTGCCACCTTCAACTTTATTCTAGTCTAGTCCCAACTTGTTGAGTTTGTTTGCTTTCCAGGCCGCAGCTGGCCAGTTAGAAAACTTTTTGCTCGGTCCTCTTTTTGCGTTCTGTGAACCAACTTCTCGCTTTCTCTGATGGCAACGCCGCTAAGATATAAACACGTTCGTAACTACGGCCGCCCTCTAAAAGGCTCAAAAACTGAGAAACGAGGAGTGGAAGCTGGTTGGTATTTTTTCTATCAGTTTACTACGCGCTAATGACGCAAAAAGTCTGTTTTGACGGATTGTTCCGGTCAGCTGTGCCGATTTTTTTGCCAGTTTTCTAATAGCCTCTGACTTGTTCTGGGTGAATCAGGCAGGAAGGAGGGCAAAGGAACTATTTTTTAAATCAAGAAAACTTAGGCAAAGAAAATAATCAAATTCTTTTGTTCCAGGTCACCACATTGGTAAAGAAATTATCCAGTTGTGTGAAATTATAACCGAATATGGCACTCCGCTGGCTGACGGACGCGTTGTGGTCACTTTTGGCACTCTGTTCGATGCTTACACATTCGTCTCCGACAAAGTAAACACTTTAGATTTATCCTATGCAATTTTTCTTGCCAGATCAGCTGCCAAACACTCACTTTCTTATTCTCACTTAATATGCCGAATTTACATACATACATACATACATACATACATACATACATACATACATACATACATACATACATACATACATACATACATACATACATACATACATACATACATACATACATACATACATACATACATACATACATACATACATACATGAAAGATATGTATATATAACCCATCCGTCTACTAGACGACGGCGTCTAGTCTGTATAATCATTGTTTTGTTTCTTCTAAACCAGTAACGCTCTTCAATTCATTCATTCATTCATTCATGTTACAGGTGGTGGGTATGCTGATGCGGGCTCGTAAGCACAAACTAGTGCATTTTACCGGCGAGATGCTCTACCAACGCCGGGACGAAATGGTTCCAATTACACTGCTGAGGCCACTAGAGGAGGTCAGAATTCTTTACTCCCAGTCCGACGATCCTGCTGCTGTTTTGTCTCACAGTCTCTACTAACCATCAGACATGGGCATAGGGGTTGAGGGTATTAGGCTTGAATTGGATCTAAACCGTCTAAAAATAGTCAATTTTAAATAAAAATGAGCTAAAAGTCTAAGTCACCCCTCAACCGCCGCGCCGCTAGCCCATGTCTCACTCACCATACGAGTATGTACACCATGCATTCGGTACAGTTTTATTAGCTCATTCTATACAAGCCCCGTGTACATGTATTTCACTTACGTGAGGTTAATTGCATAAAAGATAAGCAGTGTAATCAATAATCAGTCATATATGTAGAACGTACTATTGACCGTCTCAAAAAATCCTCCTATTTCTACACGACCCGGGGCCAAAAATCGAGTTTTAACAAACTGTGGAATGGAAAGAGAACAAAAAGGTTTTTCCAAATTCTAAACGTTGATTAGAAAAATTTCAAAGCTACAGAACTGGATTTTTGGCCTAAAATCGAGAAGAGAAAATCAGATTTTTCTGAGACCAGAGAGAGAGTCAGTAGTAGTCGTCGAGGTCTTCGTTC
This sequence comes from Sabatieria punctata, assembly GCA_030248155.1. Taxonomy (NCBI): domain Eukaryota; kingdom Metazoa; phylum Nematoda; class Chromadorea; order Araeolaimida; family Comesomatidae; genus Sabatieria; species Sabatieria punctata. The sequence goes on along the minus strand of JASANB010002025.1, from coordinate 78,142 downwards.
GAAGGGACCCTGTTTCTACTAGGCAAAGGGTCGAGGCGTTTTTTCATCATGGCCAATTTCGCGTTGCTGATCTCGGCTCTACTCTGCCGACGGTTCGGAGGGCTCGAATGACCTCTTCTCTGCTCCGCTAAAAACGGCAATAAAATTCCATAAGAAAAAACTTGAATTCTCAAAAATGTGGGTGTATCCCTTGCACAGAAAGCAGGGATGCACGAACTTGTGGGGTCATGGATTACAATCGCGTCAACTAAGGCAATACAATGAACACCCAGGCCATACAACCGCGCTCTATGTTTTGACATGCTAATTTTTTCCTTGACTGAAAGTAAAAATCCGCCAGATTTTAACCGGTTGCGTCAGAAAGCTGAGCTCTTCAGGTTTTTTAGTCCATATAAAGATTGGTTAACCTGCAAAATTTGGGAAAGATCCGATGAAGGGTTCGCGAGATATTTACGTTCAAATTTGACGTCTTAAAATTGAGGTCTATTCATTTCAGAAGCGCATAACTCGAGGCTATAGAAGGCAAGCAGGCTAGGACTTGGCCAAAACAAACTCTTAACAAATAATAATAATCGAGCCAAAAATCGTTTCATTCAGTTGAAAATTGACGGAGTGGCGGTCATTTGAATGTTTTTAGGAAAACTCGACAGAGCGGTCTTTTTTATGGCCAACACTGTATTTTTCGGAATACCTACTACAAATTGTAATAAATCTCACTAGATCGGATGACTTTGGGAGAGGTATCGCCAGGCACGGTTCCGATTGACCGCAGATCTCCCTCGAAGCTGTGTCGTAGCGGCGAATTACTGCCACTTCTGCTTCTACTCCTGCGTTTCTCGGCGCCGCCCACCGTCAAGCGCATCATTCGTTCATTCATCGACACCGCCATTTCGTCGTCGCCGCCCCCGCCGTCGTCCAAATTTTCGTCGCCGCGGTGTTTCTGCAACGAGTGCTTGCGCGACTCGGCGTCGCTCTTGATCCGTCGCAGCTGTCGACAGTTGCGCGTCTGTCGGTGGAACTCGTTTTCGGTCGAGATGTTGCGATCGACGATTTGCTGCACTCGACGCGGCATTCGCTCCTGCGAGTTGCGACGACCGTACGACGACTGCGGTCGCACACTGCGCCGCGATGTCGCCGACATTACCTAGGAGTCGTTTGTCTGCTGAAATTACAGGAAACCTTAGCTGCCCTGCCAATGTACTACGCCAACGGCCTCGCCTCGCCATAAGGGGCGGAGTCCCGGAAAACGACGCAAGCCGATTTTGGGAGAGGGCGGCGCGGCCCGAAAAATTGGTAATTTGAGTTTTCAGCTCCTAAGCAGGGAGCGACCGAGGATTTAGAGTTTTAGTAAGTTTCTGACTACCAAAAATTCTAGCTCGAGGGCGTTCCTCTAGTTTACCTTTCAAAAATCATGCACTACCCGGGTAGTGTATTCTTGGTGTGAAAACGTTTCCTGAGAATCATAGACTACAAAACTGATAAGTATAGGTTACTGTAACAACCGTAACCCCAGTAAGTTCAGGCTTCGGCTTACTGTAAGTTGTTCAGGCTTCAGCTTAGGCTTAGGCTAAGGTTCAGGCTTAGGCGTAGGCCTAAGTTTAAAAACGAAATCCGGTTAAAATCCGTTAAGAAACAAGGGAAGGAAGCCGATATCAAAAAATACCATAGCCCAGGATACAGTAGTTACTGTAACTCATGCTTACGATTTTGTAGCCGATTGATGCTCAGGGAACGTCACCATGGATAAGGTACCTGGGCATAATATGATTTTAGGTAGGTAAACTAGAGGGATGCCAGCTGAAGAACTAAATAGCTCTACAGTAGTGCCGGATGGACGAAAAAGTTTCAAGTTTCAAAAATATGCCGACAAAGATAAGCAGGAAGAAATCCAGAAATTTTGCCATCAAGAAAGTGAACAGACCCAAAAACAGCTTTACAGCAAAACACATCTTTTTTTACTTTGGCGACTGAACAGTTTCCAGCTGGGTAAATAAAGAAGAGATATAATGAGATTGAATCAAAAGAGATTGCGAGGAGCGAAAGCGCTGGCGGAGGCCATTGGGGCAGCTAACAGTAGTAGAATTAGCTCCAGAGGTGCTATCGATCGAATAGCTTGTGGTACTGGTTACCAGGAAGCCAGACTACTACCTAGCTGCTTTTAATCTCACAGCACACCGCAAATGCACCAAAAAACATGTCTGCAAAATCCCGTTCCCACCTAAAACAAGTGTAATGCAAATTTTTAGCTTTAGAAATTCAAGTTCTGCGAAAAATTATCATTCGTTCAATTTTTTCTGTTTAGTGCGTTGTATTTAAAATACGTAGGTTAAGTTTCTAATTTTGGCGGTACCAAAATTGATAAAACAAAACTATTAAATACCGTAAATATTCTAATAGCTTTAATTTAATAGCACCGCTCTAATAGAAACTCATTTAAAAAGTTGCGAAAAATAGATTCCCTGAAGTTTCACAGTATACGTATACGAAGACACACGCACACAGAGAGCTAAAACCTACATATTGCACGGGCGGGCTTAAAACCAATTACGACTGACCGTTTAGTTTCACGACTCCGATAAATAATTCAGCTACATTAATTGGACATCGATTTTAGCTTGATTCCTGTTATACTACAAATGTAAAAGTTTACATTGAAGTGGCGTGAAAGAATATTAGCAGGAAACTGACACATTAAGAGTTCTGAAAAGCGAGCTTTGAAGCGTGTGGTATAATTTGCTACGGGTGCTAATTAGTAGACTTTCAATACGGTTCATTAAAGCCTTTTGGTAAACATCTACGCAAGCACAGTGGTTGTTCTGTATTTGGTGACTCACCGCTCTTAAACCCGACGACTCTGTCTGAGTTTATTTATAGATCTAACAGATTCTAAATACAGTATAATGTCAGAAACATCTTGCTCGCCCAAAGTTACAGACGGCAGCAAGTAAAAACACAGCAAATAAAATCAAAGAAAAACACATATGCTCATCGAGAATTATTGAAATCAGATAAAATAAGCTCTCGAAAAAGTAAAGCTGTTTCCAGTTAACTATTAACAAAAAGGTTTATTCCAGTCCTGATTATTCTGTTTGAGAAGAAAAACGTTCTGCATGTGATGAATTTGTAGTCTCGACCAGATGGACTTACAGTAGATAATTTTCAATGGGTGACCCCTAGTTAAGACCCGAACTCGTGGGTTTTGATTGACAAAAGTAAAAAATCGATTCGATGCCAGATCGATGAACTAACCATAAACCATCTTATGCACCAAGATCGCAGATAATCCTACGCTCTTCTAAGAACTGTAAATCTAAAGCGCCTAGCCTGTCAGGGTAATCTCATACGATTTGGGTCAGACGACCTGAGGCCCATACATGTAACAGCTCCGGGGCGACCTGAGGAGGAGAGTAGGGGGTTTCCTCAGGTGGGGGTCGAGGGGGTATTTCGCCCAGAGGGGGTCAAAAATTTCAAAAAGCTCCAAAACGTCTGGAAATGCGTTTTTAGCACGTTTGTTTCAGTAAGGTCGCTAAAAATCGCTATTTTAATCTGCCAAATAGCGTTTTAGAGCTAAAAACCAGCAAAAGATGACAAAAAGGGCTTCCAAAGACCCCGATTTCTCTTAAATATCAGCAGTGGAAAGGCCAAATTCGGTTTCCAAAAGCTTTTCAAGCGAATTTTAGGCCAAAAATAGTGATTTCTGAGCCAGTCTGTTAGTACTGGAGCCACTACTATTATAATACTTGTATTTTTCGGTCGGGGTTCCCTTAACGGGGGGGGGTTGAGGAGGGGTTTGGCCTTTCCAGCAGGGGATAACCCCCAACTACTGTTGATCGGGTATACCCATACCCATACCCAAAACTGGGTATTTTTGAGCAAAACTACCTGAAATTGGGTATACCCATACCCGGGTACTTTTTGAAATACCCATACCCGGGTATACCCGATTTTTTGAAAAATACCGGGTATTTGAATGGGTATTTTTTAGAAAATATTGCGCAAACACACACGTTAATTTCTGTAAAAACTCTGCAAAAATTCTCTCAAGGAAGTGTTAAATTGAAATACCGTTTTTGCCATGCATTATACAGTCACTTTACTGTTTCGGAAACTTTACTTTACTGTTAGTTATCCACCAAATTTGTCTCAAGAATTGTATAATTAGCATTTTGGCGTTTTATTATTTTTTTTGCATAAAACATCATTAAAACATCTAACTGAAAAACGTTTCCGGGCTCAGAAAGGGGGCTTGTACACCTCAATCTCTCACTGCAGAATTCACAATACATACTGTATGCATACATGACATGCATAAAACATGGTATTTGACTGAAGCTGAATTATTACAAATGTACGTACAGTACATAAGTCTTTTGCGTGCAAACAGTAACTTTCTAGCCTCTCGTTTACTTCTAATGGAAATCGGGCTTCTATTTTTGCGCCCCTTTGACGATAAGTACCGTTGAAGGCTGATAAATTTAGTTGGACTTTAATTAGAAGGTTACACAACATTTCTATGCATTTGGCCTTGATGCTGAGGGAAATATTTACAGCAAGCTGAAATTTGTATTCAAATATGGTGGGTGACCAGAATCAGGAAGTACTATTAGAAATTATGCTCCAGAAAGCTGATTCCTTTTTTGCCCATTCCAATCTACCAAACCAAAGTATTCGAAAATTCACAACTGTTCTAGTAACTGTGAAGTAAAACAGTAACGGTACGGTTGTTACTACATCAGCCATACTGAGCATAACAGTTGTCCAAAAATGCGGTTTAAAATTTAATTTTTGCAAAACGAATTGAAATTTGGCATTTTTAGGGAATTTCGCGATTTTAATGAAAAATACCCGATTAATACCCGATACCCGGGTATTTTTAAAATACCTACCCATACCCATACCCGGGTATGGGTATTTTTAAAAATACCTACCCATACCCATACCCAATTCAGATTCGAATACCCATGGCAACAGTACCCCCAACCCCCTAGTACATGTATGCTGTAGCCCGGTATTCGTCTCGTAAATGATCTCTGCACACCAGTGGCGTATCCAGGGGGTGTAGGGTGTGTACACCCCCCCCTTTGCGGTGGAGGTAGGAAGAAAAAGTCTGTCAAAAATATAAGAAACTAATGAATTATGTACTAAAACTCTCTATTTTGTGCTCAGAATGCCTTCTAAATGTGTTTTTGAAGGCCAAATTTTCAAAATTTTCTCGCCCTGGTCGGGCAGAAGCCCAACCAGGCCACTTTAAACTACTAAAATTTGTAATTCCTGTTAATTTTAAGCTCGGAATGCGTTTTAAACGCGTTTTTGAAGGCTAATTTTGCTAAATTTTGCCGGTTTTATGAAGAAAAGTCATATTTCGTCATGTTTTTGAAATTCCCCCATTTTAGTGCCCTTTGAGCTACAGGGCTGCCCGCTTAGTATGTTATGCCCAATAGCAACACCAATCATTCCTGCAAGTTTCAGGCCTGTACTCCTTGTATTACCGAAAAAATTAAATTTGCGTGGACCACCCTCATTCCTAGTTTTCGGGTCATAAAACCAGTATGAGTCGGAATTTTGGCACCACACTTGCAGAATATTTAGCCAACCATGTTGTTAATTTTTGCTGAAAATTTGAGCCAAATCGGTAAAGAAGTGACTGAGAACGAAACGTTTGAGTGAAGGCCGAAAAAGCGATGGGACATTTTTTTATCTATACTGTATATTAGCGCACATTTACTATAAAGCCCTTCTTAGCAATGGCTGAACAATGTTCTGAAAAAGACAGATTTTGCCTGTGATCAGTGCCTACAAGAACTCCTAAATCTTTGATAGAGTTCATCGCGGGGATAACTTGGTTAGAGAAACTGTATTCCCTTTACGATTTCCGTATCCTAAGTGAATTTTATCAAAATCAATTTTTAACTTCGAGTCGATAGCCCATTGGGCTGCCTTCCAAATCCGCCTTGAGGACATTAAAGGAGTCGTTGTTTTTAGCAACTGCTAAGTAAAGTTTACAGTCGTCTGCAAAAAGCTTAACCTAACTACAGTAGCTTCAACCACCCTAGCAATATCATTTACATATACTGTACAAAAGAAAGTGCACCTGTCCAAAATTCTTACTAAACCACTCCATGCACATCATAAGTTAAAGTAAAGTGCGCGTAAAGTACGAATTGTTTGTATTTCGGGAACGGAGCCACTCACTATATTGCATACATTCCGGTCAATTTAATGATTATTGCCAATTTTTGCATTCAAGCACTCTAAACTAGAAAAGACAAGACATTTGCCAGGAAAAGGAAGAAAACACATGAGCGCCGCAGGCTGCAGCGACACCTGGTGCCCGGTGGCAAAAACAGGAAACAATTTTCATGCACTCTTATTGTGACCGTTCGCTAAAGAGGCCCTGTGCACTGTACACAGTGTGAATAGCGCAGGAGAGTGCGCCGCTTATGTATTTCAGCTTGATTTTGGGTTCAAAAATGCGCAGAAACCGTCGGCTTGGGGTATTATATTCACCAATTTTTTAGGAGACTGTCGGACCTTGTGTCTCTTCCTGCTCTATAGCAGTTGGCTACTTCTAGGCTGAACTGAAAGGACAAAAAGTTACAACAACAACCACAACCAAAACTCGTGCCCAGACTCCCAAAGTTTTAGTCCTGTTGCAGTTTTACTGTTGTCTGTTGTTGTTTTATTCATGCTTTTTGAGGTTATTTGGCAGTAGTGTTAACTATGGATAACAGCGGTTTCATAGGACAAGCTGGTTTATAATAAGCCATGAGCGGCTTGTTAGAATTACAGTAGTTGGCTTTGGAATAAACACGGTAAGTCACTAGCGCATCCAGGGGTGTAGGGTGGGTACACCCCCTTTGCGGTGGAGGTAGGAAGAGAAAGTCTGTCAAAAATAAGCGAAACTAATGAATTATGTACCAAAACTGTCTATTTTGTGCTCAGAATGCCTTTTAAATGCGTTTCTGGAGGCTAAATTTTCAAAGTTTTCTCGCTCTGGTCGGGTAGAAGCCCAACCAGGCCACTTTAAACTACTAAAATTTGTAATTTCTGTTAATTTTAAGCCTGGAATGTGTTTTAAACGCGTTTTTAAGGCAATTTTTGCTAAATTTTCTTAAGGCTTAGATCTCCTAAAATACATAAGCCTATTAAAGTATGTACCGGGACAACCGTCCTCTTTTTGATTTGGACTTTTTCTTGAATAAAACTTACTAAACTTAAGCAAAGAAACTTATTAAACAATTGCAGTCAAGCCTCATAAAGGAACCCTCGATAAATGGAAGAATGAACAGGTTTTCTGGCGCCAGCAAAGCCTTTTCCGCAGAAATTGCTCTGTTATCGAATATGCATATTATGCATTTTCACAAAGTATACACCTGCTTTACATAAGACTTTTTTTATTTTTCTGAAAGCAAACGTCGGAGTTTACAAGCTGTTTTTTGCATCATCATCTAGTTAAATGGCTATGGCTCCTGTCTGTCCTGCACACACTATTCGTCGCATGCACTTACTGTTGTTTGTGCATAGACATACACATTCCCATACACAAAAATTGTTTTTTCAGTCTGCATACACATACACATACAGATTGAAAATTCCCCATGCACATTGCCATACACAAACAGTCTCAAAATGTGTATTTTTGTGTATGTGTATTTGATCGGCAAATTCAAAAATTTTTATGTTTGTGCAGTGCTATGCTAAGGGTGAGTAGATATCATTACAAAGCCTAAACATGACCCTACATAACTAAATTTCAAAGATATCCTAGTTTTCAAACAGTGGACTATGATAGATCTGCTTTTTTAGTTTAAATAAAATAACTCGCTATTTGTTATTAATTTGCTGGGAAACAGTATTCACTTGTTTGTTCTGTGTCCCCTTTGCACTCTCTCTCTTTAAGGCCAATCCTATTGTTTGGTCGGTGCGAAGCTCAACACATGCTTCGAGCGATAATGTCGGCCGAGGCGGCTGGCTCCATTTTAGGTTAAATCAGTTGAAGCTGCGCCAATGGTGGCTAGCGCCGGTCCCTCAAGCAATCAAGGCTGCAAAAAGTCAACCAGAAATTGATTGTTTCCTTACTCTCTCTTCCCTCCTCCCACCCAGCCAGTCTCTAACAACGGCCGGCCTTCCGGCGTCCGGTTTCACGCTTCTTCCTCTTGCCGCTAATCGGCCGACAGCTTTAATTGAGCGATCAGCGTGTGAGCTCGGTTGATTAGCGCAGACGCTCAAAGTTGGCCGGCGGCCGGGCCCGGGTGCTTGCGCTGCCGCCGCCCTGGCCGTTTTTCCATTCTCGTCGCTTCTTTCCTTGTCCAACGTATTGATCGCTGAATTACATGCACTCGCGCACTTCTCACAATGAATCTCGTGCTGGCTTTGCTCCTTTGCTGCCTACAACTGGGCACGCGGGCCAAAAGGTTAGTCATCTTTGATCTCTGGTCTAATAAAACCTATACATGCCCCACCCACTTGTGGCAGACCCCGCCTCACCGGAGACGATTTTTCCGACCCCTTCCGATTTTTTGGCAAGTAATTTTTTGCGATTTTTAGACGCTAAAATTGCTAGAATCGGCTGTAAAACAGCAGTTTGTATTTTGGCTGAAAGTGTGTCAGTGTAATGGCGGCTTTTCTTAACCTGCCAGTTGGCCTCTTATACGGTAGTGGAAGCTTCAGTTCATTTTGAAATGGTTGTCGCGTTCAGACGGTCGAATCAATTCCAGAGTCGTCTTTGCGCACGTGTATTTCAGAACAAAACCTGGTTTTAAACTAATTACAACCAGCAGTTCGCCGCTAGAACCGGTCTGCGCTAATGATTCTGTGATCGCTAACAAGATTCTGTCCAATCACGACAAGTACAAACTACCCGCCAATGGAAACGTTACGGTAGATGTTGAGGTAAGTTTAGATATCTCCACTCTTGAGAGTTTTTTGCATTTCTGGAGTGGCGTATCCAGGATTTTGGAAAGGGGTAGAGGGTGTAAAATTTTGAAAGAGCCTGGTTGGGTCGCTAAGAAAATGTAGCAAAATTTGCCTTCAAAAACGCATTTAAAACACATTCCAGGCTTAAGATTAACAGAAATTACAAGTTTTAGTAGTTTAAAGTGGCTTGGTGGGGTTTCTGCACCAGGCTTGATCGAATCCTGAGAAATTCAATAATATTTGAAATTTGGTAGGTAATTTAAATGCGTATAAAAATGGAAACTTTTCTTTGTATTGTGATTTCCGCTAATGATCGCCAATTGAGCTGAAATTATGTTTTATAATTACATGCAGTATGTATGTACATTGAGACTGACATAGTGCTGCCAAACCAAAACAAGGATAATCCTGAAGAACTTGAATTTCTGTTCTGTTCTGTTCATTGATATTCAGGATTTTTCATTCTCTAAATACGGCGTTAATCTGAATGCATGAAATTTTAACAGATAAAATGTCTTTGCAAGCTTTCACCAAATTTCAGCTCTGATTTGGTGAACACTTCCGAAAATGAGGGCAGAACAAAAATGTTTTCGTTTGAACTCTATTTATATTGGCATTGAATTACCAAATTTCAAATATTCTTCAAATTCTCAGGATTGGCTAATTCCTGGCGCACCAAACTTTAACACCCAAAATGTCCCTATTTTGGCACTTATTTTTTAAATTTCAGCAAATTTTGTCAAAATTTACGAAAATGGCAACAAAAAGAAAATGATATCATTTTTGGGATCTCTGTACTTTCTGTTCTTTTAGTGTTCACTCCTCTCTAAAGGGATATGCTGACTCGAATCGGCCAAGACATGTCTAATGACTGTCGACTAATTTAATTTATTCTCTGTCTTTTTGCGAAAATCCAACCTAGCCGATTTACTGGGAAACGAACGAGCCGTGTATGCAGAGTTGTAAACAATTTTTTTGTTCTGAAGACCAAAAAAACAGCTTTTTTATGATTTTCAATTTTTTTCCAAGCATGAAATTTAGGTTGTAGGAGATGCAAGGATGAATGAGAAGCAACTTTAAATACAAAAGCTGATACTTCGGTTCAAACATAGCCTTACAGCCTGAGAGTCGATATTCTACCTGCAACATTATTTACAGAGTGGCTGCTGCCCTTCAAAACCTATTTTTGGGCTTAGAATAGGCATGGAATTGATAGAACTGCACTGCTAGTCTGAGACTAAACTCAGCGATTTCTCCACAGTTTTTCCATACTTTGAATAAAATAAAAAATTTTCGAAATAAGCCTTCTAACAGCTTTAAAAATCCTAATAACACCACAATGTATGATGCAGGCTTAAACCATTTCAGATCTGGGTACAAGAAGTCTCGAAGATAATCGAGTTCACGTCCGAGTTCGAGCTGGACATTTACGTGACGGAACAATGGGTAGACATGTCGTTGGCCTACTCCCATTTATCTCCCTGCAAGCAGAACATTTCGCTAAACGGCGGCAAAATTCTGCCCCAAATCTGGAGTCCGCGTGCCTGCTTTGTCAACAGCAAAAACGCCTCCATTCACGAGTCTCCGTTCACAAACATTTTTCTGATGATCTATGAAAACGGAACCGTCTGGGTCAATTACCGCATCAAACTGACCGGACCCTGCAATAAAGATCTGAAGACTTTTCCCATAGACCAACAGAGTTGTATTTTGGTCTACGAAAGTTTCAGTCACAATTATCAGGAAGTGAAGATGAGGTGGACTCGCAACGCTCCGCCCATTCAGATAATGAAGAAAATCAACCTGCCTGACTACGATTTGGTCAACCACAGTGCTACAACTGTTATCAGGGTGAGTTTTTACTAATACAATAATAAATGAATACGTATGTCCTAAAAATGATACCATTTCTTTTTGCTGCAAACTTCTGCAAATTTTGACCAAGCTAGCTGAAATTTGAAACATACGTAGGTGCAAAATAGTGGTTTGTATGTTAAAATTTGGTTTGACGCAATCCTGAGAAATTCACGAGTATGTGAAATTTGTTATTTTCAATACCTATAGAAATAGCGCGAGAATAGAAACTGTTCTTTTTGCACAGAAACTCATCAAAACTGTGGGACGTTTTATGTGTTAAAATGTCATGCAGTGAGAATGACATGAAGAACTCAATGCATGAAATTTTAACACAAAAAAGTAAAAAAGTCGCAAAAGTAAAAAAAAATCTGCTGGGTTGTTTTTAATCAGTATTGTTCACTGCCAAAATCTCTGTTTTGAATTTGAGGGCAAATATCTCAGGAACTAAGCAGAGTATCTTAATGAAAGCTTCACCAATCCTTGAAGAATTTATTTATCTTTCATTTAACACAAGATTCATTGAAATCGGTTGAGATTTGCGGTTGCTACAGTGATGTTTTTTGACGGACCCTGTATATTTCTAAACCTCTTCTAACCTGATGAATTGCTAGGTGGAGTTTTAAATTTGGGGTTGCAAATTTGCCTTATAAAGAAAATGGCTCGTAAACTGTTCGACTAAATTACCATATTTGTAGTTTAGAGATGGTTGGATTTGGTATTTCTGCATTGCAGTAGCTAATCGTAAATCAGACTTGTTTATTTATGCATGACTAGAGCAGAAAGCTGGATCGATGTTCAAGTCAAGTGGACGTAAAGCGTAAAAGCTAATGGTTCCGAGAGCAGACATTGAAGTGGCCCATAAATATAAATTTATTGCTGGTCTGTGAGTGAGTTATCGTTTCAGCTGTACCCCCCGGGTGTCTGGAACGAACTAATTGCTACGTTCAATTTCCAACGAAGATATGGCTTCTATATTTTGCAAGCTTATGTCCCGGCTTATTGCTTCGTCTTCATTTCTTGGGTGAGTTTATTCTATGGCAGTTGAATTTCTTTTACAGCCGCTGCTTTCAAGTCAGCTTATAAGTTGAGTCAAGAATCATCGATCAAAGTTTCAGTTAGTACCGTAGTTTTCACCTATAAGACCTCTCCGGTTATAAGACCCGGGTTTTATATCTGGGTTTCTTTCCCGATTATAAGACCCGGGTCTTATAGCAGGTGGTCAGAAAGCAGGGTCTATCAGGGGGCATTTTCCAGTTATAAGACCCGGGTGTAAGCTCAGAATGGTGTGTTTTCGTGTATATTTTTTACAAGATAACTAATGAATATGGAGTTTTTGAACTCAGGTCGTTCAAGATTTGTTCTAAAATCTGCGTAATCTTGGTAAAATTCTTTGATTTGATAGGGTTAGATAGCTGTTGTAAGCATATTTGAGCCTCTAAGTTGCCTAAGTTTTCAAAACTTGTTTAAAACTGAGCTATTCAGACTTCATTGAGTTTTATTTGTAAAATATAGGTTTTCCACCTACGTACAAGCCGGGTCTTATTGGTGCAAAATGTGGCCACAAATTTAAGCATTTTCCGGTTACAAGACCGGTCTTATAGGTGGAAAACTACGGTACTAATCTACGTAATACGTACGTTCAGTTTCAAAAATCACAAAATTTTGGTAAACAAAACGCTAAGTTTTACGCTTTTCAATCGAACTACAGTATGTACCTAAAACAAAATGTTTGTGGTTTCAAAATTTGCCAACGTCATTAAACTATTAAAGAAAAGGTTTAGAAATATTCAGTCAAACCGGTTTCATTAAACGCGCACACGTTTAGACCTATTTCCTCAGAGAATTTCAATTTGTAGTCTTAGTTTGTAGTTCAAATTTTTCGCGAAAATAATTTGTAGTCTTAGTTTGTAGTTGTCAAATTCAGGTTGAAAAAATATGTAGTCTTAGTTTGTAGTCAATTTGTAGTCACGTTACCAAACGTAAAAAATTCGATATTACTGCAAATTTTTGACAATCCAACAATCAGTCATAGAAATGCTTTGCAAAAATAGTTACCGGAAGCCTCTTAATTGTTTTTTCAGTGAAAAATCGCTTCTCTTATAGACATTTCTAAAAAACAAAAAGACGGAATTCAATGTTTAATAGAATTCCGTTGCTGAACATTTGGTATTATTTAAAAGCAGAATGGTATATTTTTAAAAACAAAGACAAGAAAAAAACAAGGAACGAATATGCAAAAGTCAATCATGTGGTCACCTTTCTTTGATAATTTATAGGGGTAAAAAGGCGGGAAAATTGGAAAAACGATCTTTCTAAACACTTTACATAAAAATAGCTTCGTTTTTGCTTCATGGCATTTGGTGAGCTTATCATAAGCTCAAGACAGCTCAAAGGCCAATTGGGGGGACCCAATTTATATAAAATTACATTAAAAAATCGGAAAATTTTCAAGAAAAATGACTACAAATTAACTACAAATTCGCAAATTATGAAAAAGTAGTTTGTAGTCAATTTGTAGTCAGTCAAATTAATATGTAGTCTTAGTTAATTTGTAGTCTTGATGACGTCATAATCGCCGAAAATATGTAGTTTGTAGTTAGTAGTTTGTAGTACTGCGAATTAGGTCTACACACGTTTCAGGTGTCTTTCTATTTGGGATCAAAGAATATCGCCTCTCGAACCACGGTTGGCGTCAACTCGCTCTTAGCTCTTACGTAAGATTGTCGCCACTTCTTTCAACTTTGCTTACGCTGGCCTAATTTGGATTTCGTCTGTATGTTCACGATCGGTTTTCATTTCTGGCAGTTTTCCTGCGATGTTAGTGGAAACACTAGAGAAAACCAATAATCAATTTACACAAAAATCTTAATGGAAAGCCCACAGTTTATTGTGACCTCTATTAATATCGTCAATAAAAATAATGAATTAGTCTGGGTTTGTATATCCAAATATACATATACGAATTTGTATAAATATACAAATGATTTGGATATAGATATACAAACAAAGTACTGATGCAATATTTAATATACATATACTACTGTACATGTACGCTGTGAAAACAGTCTTGATATACAAATGGTTTGAATTTGTTTGTACATTTTAGAGTAACAAATTTTGGAAATTTACCGTATTTTGGCTGTTTTCTTACCATAACTGACCTCTTTTTCACGTCACCTTAATCATTTTATGCATTTTTGCATTCTTTTTAATGCTTCATCAAATCTAATTATCTCAGAAGCACACTGATGCAAAAAGTTTTTCTTCTCTCGTGAAAATTATACTTTTCGGGCAATATTTTCGTTTTTAGTGATTTGCCCAAGTTATACATACTGAATTACTATCTGAACAAGATTCTAGAAATTCGGGCACCCGCCCGGTAAGGCCGGTATGAAAAATTGAGCCCAAGCACATCTATATCACTATATTAGGCGTGTTTCTACTGCTATTTTACTAGTGAATTTTTAGTTTACTATTTACTAAATTGACTATAAATTCAGCCCATCAATTTAATTTTTACTTTTGTTTTGCTACCAAGCAGCTCCGATTTTACTAATTTTTGTTTTACTAATAATTTCACTAATTTTATTACTATTTTACTACAATTGTACCAGTCATGATGTGGAATTTCGCATCACTGATGCCAAGATTTTATGGATAACTTATGTAGCTCGAAATAGTTGCTAAATTTTATCACGATACGAAGTTCTCCAAAACTTTAGTTAGAGACAAAAATATGTGAAATTTGACTGACAACAGTGGACCCATACATACCGTACTTTATTGCAAAACTGATCAAGATTTTGGTTGGAATTCACCAAAAACTAGTAAAATAGCAGTAAAATTTCCCATTTTACTATTGACGGCCTTGGTAATTTAATATTATTTTTATTTTACTATTGGCTCTTAATTTTACTTTTTACTGTTATTTTACTACTAGTAAAATAAGAGTAGTATTACTAATTTTTGTTTTACTATAGTACAGTCAGGCACTTAACGCCGTTTATGGTACCGACACCATATGAGGTGCCGGTACCATATATGGTACAGGTACCTTAGGTAGTGGTACCATATATGGTACCCCCACCTTCGGGGTCTGTGGTGGTACCATATATGGTACCACTACCAGGTACCTACCGGCACCCTATATGGTGTCGGTACCATAAACGGCGTTAAGTGCCTGACTGTAGTATAGTATAGTATAGTAACAGTTTGTGTTTCTAGTTATCAGTTCGGCTCTATCGTTAACAATCTGCCTCGCACCAGCGATGTGAAAGCAATAGACGTCTGGATTCTCAGTTGTATGGGTTTCATTTTTGCTACTTTGCTTGAACTCGCCACTGTCGGCTATCTGATGCGAATGGGCAACGCCAAAAACAGCTTCAAGTAAGTTTGCACCTCTTCGGTATACCAAACTGGTCCCGTATTGCGTACCTCAAGCTTGCCTAGTCCGGAACCAAGGTGGGGATACTGTAGTAGACTTTAGGACTGTAGTACTTATGGACTTGGGTATAGGCTTAATAAACATACATGCACCGTATGCACTAGGGGGTTTGGGGGTTACCCCCTAGTTTGAAAGGCCAAACCCTACCCTACTTCAGTCCCCTCTCCCCCGAGACAGTTTAGGCAACCCCAAAAATACAAGTACTAGAGTAACGGCTCCAGTACCACCGGACATACATGTAACAGCTCCGGGCCGAC
Organism: Sabatieria punctata; assembly: GCA_030248155.1. NCBI lineage: Eukaryota > Metazoa > Nematoda > Chromadorea > Araeolaimida > Comesomatidae > Sabatieria > Sabatieria punctata. Next base: position 62,668 of record JASANB010002025.1, on the reverse strand, counting down.
CTGGGGGTAGGGGGTTTCCTCAGGTGGGGGGTCGAGGGGGGTTTGCCCAGACGGGGTCCAAAATTTCAAAAAGCTCCAAAACGCCTAGAAATGCGTTTTAGCACGTTTTTTTGGTAAGGACGGTAAAAATCGCTATTTTAAGCTGCCAAATAGTGTTTTTGAGCTAAAAACAAGCAAAAACTGACAAAAAGGGCTTCCAAAAACCCCGATTTCTCTTAAATATCAGCAGTGGAAACGCCAAATTCGGTTTCAAAGGATTCAAACGAATTTTAGACTAAAAATTAGTGATTTTTGAGCCAGTTCATTAGTGCTGCTGGAGCCACTACTAGTAGTACTTGTATTTTTGGTTCAGAAATCACTACTTATTTGTAGAGTACGAACTGGTATTGAGTATTGGGTATTGGGTTTATTTGGGTGTTTTCCAGGTATTGGTATTGGGTATTGGGTATTGGGGTGTCTTTCAGGTATTGGGTATTGAGTACTGGGTTTTTTATGCCCCAATATCCAATACTAATTAGGAGCTATAAAAATCGCTGTTGAACTGAAAAACTGACCTGAAAAAATCGAAAAGATTGACCGATGATTACAGTAGGTATAGAAAGCCGTTTTTGCGTTAATGAACTAATAGGTTAAGAATGTATACTGTCCGCTTTTCTAAGTAGTACACCAGTAATTAGTGCAATTTCTCTGTTCTTATCTAAGATAAACGTTTGTGATTCAATTGAAATTTGTCATTTTTAGTGATACAGAATGTATTGTACTATTAGTATTGTGCCTAAGGGGTACGGGTTTGGTACACCCCTTTCCAATGGAGTAAGAAGAAAAAATCCGCCGTAAATAAGAAACACTGTCATACAGTAGATCATGTTCGGACTAAAACTGTTAATTTCTGCTTATTTTACCTTCCAGAACGGCTTCTAAATGCTTTCTTAAAGGCTAATTTTTCAAAATTGCTCGCTCTGGTTGGACAATGGCTCAATCAGGCCTCTTCAAAATTTTAATCCCAGTGAAAGAAATCCTGTGTACACCACTGGAATGTACCTCTTCACTGAAATGCAATTTTTCGCTCAGTTACGCAAGTATTGGGTATTGGGGGTCTAAGGTATTTTGTATTGGATTTTTCAGGTATTGTTCGCACTCTACTTTTTAGCTTAAAATTCGCTTGAAAAGCCTTTGGAAACCGAAGTTGGCGTTTCCGCTGCTGATATTTAAGAGAAATCGGTGTTTTTGGAAGTCCTTCTTTATCGTCTTTTTGTTTGTTTTTAATTCTAAATCGCTATTTGGCACTTTAAAATAGTGATTTTTAGCCTCCGTACTGAAAAAAACGTGCTAAAAACGCATTTCCAGGCGTTTTGGAACTTTTTGAAATTTTGCACCTCATAGCGAAGCCCCCTCGACCCCCACGTGACGGAAACTCCCCTTCCCCACTCCGGTCCGGACCTGTTACATGTATGTTAATAAAGCTATCTAACGTCGTGCAGTACTGTATGCACTAGCATGAAGTGCCCCCAAAAATCGGACTCTACGATTTTGAAAAATTTTTTAAGCAGTAGGGTAAGTTTGTGCGCGAGTTGGAGTAATTAATGACCACAGTGACGCAGTCAATTCCAAAAAGCTTGAACGCCGCAATCGCAAGATCGGGCAATGATATTTTACCTGAGTAAAATGGGTTTAAACCAAAGAAGAAATGGGAGAACCGGGATAGAGCAGTCTGAAACGTTCACCTAACGGGCTGCCACACAACTGCATTTCTATCATCGATGGGTTTGGGCTTTTCATTGAAGTTCATGCTCATGCTTTTAAAAATTTAAGGAAAATACAGTGAGCTAACAGACTAAACTCTAAAATGCTTAGAGAGATTCTACAATAATGTCGGGTTACCCATCGCCATTACATGCAACATACATTAACGCCCTGCAGGGGGTCGAGGGTCTGGCGCCGGCTGTGTGAGGTCTGAGGTAGACCCAGACATGGGCTAGCATTTCGGCTGAGGGGGGGGGGTAGAATTTTCAATTCCTGAGGGGGGTTGAGGGGGTAGGAGCGCCTGAGGGGGGCTGAGGGGGTGGTAAGCCAAAAAGTCCGATTTTTACTAAAATCAAGTTTTTTTTGCTTATTTTTCATTAAAATAAGCCAAAATAAGCTATTCTGAGCTCATTTACACCTACTCCAGGCATATTTTTATCATAATTTTCTATACAAAATTCTTCCGAAAAATTCCTGAGGGGGGTAGCGGTCGGCTGAGGGGGGTAGGTGAGAGCCTGAAGGGGGCCAACCCCCCTCAGCCCCCCCTTTGCCCATGTCTGGGTAGACCCAAAAATGGGTATTTTTGGATACCTACCGAATAAATACCTACCGAGTCTTGGATATTGTTGTTAGGAATACCGATACCTCGTATATCGATTATTTTTGCAAAACCTGGGTGTTTAGGAATCTTTTAGTTACTTAGAATTAGTATTTCATAGATTCTACATTTCAAACGCGGCTGTCAATACAATTTATTGGCCAAAATTCAAGTTTTTCGAAACCCATCCATCAAAATATTGCCTAATTTCGTTTCAGACATGTCTTTTTTCAGCTGATGATATTGATTTTGACTTATGCCCTCTGATTAAATACATTGTATATGGATAGTACGCGCACAAGAACGTATATCAGTCAGGCACTTAACGCCGTTTATGGTACCGGTACCTAGGGTAGTGGTACTATATAATATGGTACCCCCACGTTCGGTGACTGTCATGGTACCATATATGGTACTCCTACCCATGGCCATGGGTGCCGATCGATCGATCAAGAAAAACAATCCCCGCAGATTTTTTCTGTAGCAACCTCAAATCAAATCTCAACCGATTTCAATGAATCCTTTGTTAATTGAAAGATAAATAAATTCTTGAAAGATTGATGAAACTTGTAACAATAGTATCTTAATACAAGTTTCATCAATCTTTCAAGAATTTATTCATCTTTCATTTAAAAAATGATTGATTGAAATCGGTTGAGATTTGCGTTTGCTACTGCGAAAAATCTGCGGGCTTGTTTTTTCGATGGACCTGTATATATTCCAAATTTGGGCTTTGCCGTGCGATGCGATTTAGTTGTTTCTGCTGCCAAACTAATAGCTCACAGTGGTTGCATTGCATTAAGTTGTGTGTGAGTGTGCGAAGTGGCTGAGTCTTTCAGATGCAGCTGCTGGTCGTTCTGTCTGCGCTGTCCGAGTTGGACGCCGAATCGGATCGACACACTGTCGGCTTTTATGTTTCCGTTTTGCTTTGGGGTCTTCAACTTTTACTATTGGTTCGTATTTTTCGGCGACTCCAAGTTTTAACAAATACCAACGGTATTTTTGACCGTAGTCTCCTTTCCTCTATACTGTCCGCTTCCTTTCTGGTTAAACTGTATCTGTCTAAATTAGCACTGATATTGCTTGGTGGATCCCCTCTGTCAAATGTAGTGAAGATAACCGTTTTTCCACTATGTTTTTCTCTCTACTTCTCTCAGAAACGTTTAAAGACTAAGTTATGTATCTATCTATGGCACTGGTTCAACTTCAAGTTATACAGGTTGTTCAAAAACGGCAATTTACTCCTAGCTTTAGTTTGAGCGGACGAATCTTTTACCACTGGATCTCATTTAAAAGGCAGCACAATGGCGAATCGATTGATTGGTCGTCGGTCGAAAAGAAACCACTGAGTCGGGTACTGCAAACGTTTGAATTGAGCGAGTTCAGCACACTGCGATTTTCTCCTGTTTTTCAGTTTCTTTAATGTTTTTTATAGCTTCTGATTTAAAATCGAAACTAAGTTCCTGACAAAGAGCTGAATGCTATGAAGCCCCGCCAACAGAAACCCAAGTCTACTCTACTAGTGGGTATGGGTATAGCATTTTCGAAGGTTCTCCATCCTGTTGAGAGAGAATTCCTGGACTTCATTTTTAAATTTTAAGTGTTAAAACATTCATCTCTTGAATAATTGTTACTAGCTGAGCTTTGTGGGAAACTTAGCATACGCTTTCCTTTCCGAATACTAGGCAAAAGCCATGACAAAAACATAAAAAACTGAAAAATAGAAGAAAAATCGCAGGGTATTGAACTCACTCATTTCAAACGTTTACAGTACCCGACCCAGTGGTCTCCTTTCAACCGCCGACCAACCAATCGATTCGCCGTTGTGCTGTCTTTCAAATGAGATCGATAGGTAAAAGATCTGTTGGCTTAAGCGAAAGCTGGAAGTGAATTCCTGTTTATTTAACAACCTGCTAAAGTTGTATTTCCCTAACTGTTAAACGTAGACAAGTTCGCAAAGAACAATAGTCACTCAGCATGTAGAAGACATTACGTACTGAACGTAGATGTAGTGTACCCCGCATGGATGGATAGCAATGAAAGACACGAAATTACTGGTTAGAGTGCGAAGTTTAATCTATCGATTGTTTCAGATGCGAGTGCTCCTGGATGTGCATGAAGTGCCCGTATTGGACTGCCAACAAGATTGATGGTCTGTCGGCAGTTCTATTTCCTAGCAGTTTTCTCTTGTTCAATATGTGGTATTGGTATGGATTTTTGGGCTGAAATCTAATAAATATGTCCTATGCGTTGCGCAGTCTCTCAGGAGGCTACACGCTATTTTTCTTTCTCTTTCTCGGTTGCCCAGTTGGTTTTATTAGTTTGAACACTTTTCCGCACCTTATTTGATTGGCTAGAGCAGGGTCCGTCAGATACAAATCAACCCAACAGATCTTTTTGCTGCAGCAACTGTAAATCTCAATCGATTTGAATGAATCTTGTTTTGAATGAAAACAATGTTTGAAAGATTTGTGAAACGATTCCGTTTCACTTCATAATAAAACAGATTCCTACTGCTGATGGCTAACAAGGCTTTACCGGTAAAGTAACAGCATGTGTGTGTTACCAGTGAAGCCTCCTTGCCCTCAGCGGTAGTGGGAATCTGTTTTATTATGAACTCCAATGGAATAATAAAAATCGCTCTTGTTCATTCATAGCCAAGACCACTGTTTCGTCCTTGAGGACAAATATCTGGGAGCTAAACAGGTTCAATAAAAAAATGCCAATCTTTCAATACTTCATTTATCGTTCATTCAAATTGTTTCAGATTTTCGGTTGCTACAGTAAAAAAAATCTGCTTCGTTGTGTTTTTATGGATCCTGTATATGTAGAACATAAAAGATACAGTATAATCAGATCAGATATGAATAGAAGAGGTATCGATATGGATCGGCAAGTCACTTAGTACATGTTCCAGTTCGGGGTTAACTCTAAAGATCCGCTTCAAAGCGTCCACATGGCCCTGAGCCAGACGCAACAGTCTCTCGTTGTCGTCAGCCATAGAAATCGGCCGATTCGCAGACGGTTTGACCTCCAGAGCCGACGCGAACCAACGTTCGATCAAATAGACGAACAAAATCGAGCCACAAAACCCAGTCAGGGCCAGCATTACGAACAGAGTGCTGTTTAGCATGATACCAGTTCTTGCAGGTGAAGTCAATTTCACTGCCACTGTGTCCTCTTGGGTTCGGTTTTGCCAGTAAGATCAATGTTTCAATCGTTCTTGGAGACGATATCTCGCGCTGCGGAAAGCTCAAGAGAATGTGCTAGCTCGCGCGTAAACGCTACTGCTAATGCACTGGGGAGGTAAAGATACGGCATTTAAACGTTAGAATTAAATTACGGAGCTGTTTTTTCTGAATTCAATAGAAATAGGTTCCATTATTTTAAGATGTATTTTTAATCGACCCACATGATTTCAAAATCATGGATTAGTTTTTGTAATTTTTTTACAATTTTATACAAAGTTACTAAAGCTAAATAAGCGCCCAGGCCGATGTGAGCTTAGGGGGTTTGTTTGTTTGTTTGTTTGTTTGTTTGTTTGTTTGTTTGTTCCGCTGTCCTTTTCGAACAGGTTAAGGCAGCCCTCGCTCTTCTCAGAGCCCTTCAATCGGGTAGCTCTACCTACAAATAACCCTCCCCTCAGGTTGCCTCTCAGCCTCTGAGCTACCCCCTCCTCAGGCATCCTTGGGAAAAATTTGTACAAAAAATTACTATTAAGACGCAATTTCTGAGAGGATTTAAGGTTTGATAAGGCAGCCTCCCCAAATCGGGTCAGGGTCACATCACCGATTTGCCTCATTTTTATATATGTGAGAGTATATGACGGAAAAATAAGAACCACAAAGTATGAGCTCCAGTGGACCACCCAGAGCGCCAGGGCCCCTTTACAAAGTAGGGGTGGTCGAGTTGAAAAAAAGAAAAAAGTACGCTAAGTTCAAAGCATGATTTTAAGCTCATGCTTGCTGGTAGGATGAAAGTGGGCACAAAAACCGATGCGGCAAGACTCGGAGATCTCGAAAATTGTATCTAAAGCGCAGTTGGATGCTGCGTACCGGAGTTGTAGGCTAAAAACGCGGTTGAACACCAATTTTGTGCCACACCGACAGATACGTTTGACCAAATTTTCATACATTAGGATCTTAGGCGAGGTCCAATTTTTAAATATAATATAGCCTAGTAAATTCCCTACATGCATACAAAATATAGCGGAAATCGACTCAGACCATTGGGTCGAAATTCGCCCTCAAAATCAAATCGAAAATTTTTTTGGCCGAATTGGAACAAAAATTGTTGCACAAGGCAAACTTTAGGCCTACATTGCAATTATCGCACTAGTTTTTTCGAAACTTTTCTTTGGAAGCCTAATTTTCCCAATATTACAGTATACACTGCTGATTTCTGCAGAGCTGCGCTAGAGAAGCGTGGATACGTACAGTCGGTTTTTCTGAGCCTTTGTATACAATGTCATCTTTACTCTAGCTTAACTTTAATGCGTTTTTGGCTGGTAGAACGTCAGGCCGCCGGCTTAAACTGTTATCTAGCCCCAGGAATTGAAAATTTACCACCCCAGCCGAAACTACGCCAATGGGCACTTTTACGGAAAAGCCCGGGTATGCTCCCACAGAATTTGCAAATGGTAGCTAGCATAGGCGACCTAGGTATACTATAAGAGAAAGTGCACCACCGATGAGTGAGTCAGAGATAGCGGCAACGGCTGTGTTACAGTCATGTGCAACGGTTTGTTTGTTTTACTAAAAGTTGTATCTGTGAGAAGGCGAAACAACAAGTCTTATCGCTTCGGCACTGTAAAGCAGACATTACAACGTACTTTAGTGTGTATAAGTAGAGGCAAAAATGCGTCGAATCGAAATTATTTTTCTATGTCTCTTCTTGCTGGCAACGCTTACAGGTAAAGAAAGAATTGACTTTTTCGTTGACCTGTCTAGTAGAAAATTGTTTAGCTAATGTTTTCAGGAGTAAAGGGACAAACAGCAACTACGAACAAGAATTTGAACGAGCGCTACCTGCGAATAAAGCAAAGAATAAAGGAGTTGTTTGAGCAGGAGATTCAGAAATGGAACGAAAAGGATCATAAGACAGTAAAAAGCTTATGAATTCAACGCTAAATAAACAGCGTGAAATTTAGATAAAAGCCAAACTGTTGAAGGATATAAAAGAACAGTATGGCGTGGAAGGATTTCAGTTCAACAAACCGGTTCCACGAAAAAATTCCAAGGAAACACTAAATGTTACTTTGTCTTTCCAACTGAGAGAAATCGTCAAAGTTGTGAGTTTTTCTGAAGATTGTGTTCAAAACATGTACTAGGGGGCTACTCCCCCAGCTAAAACGCGTTTGAAGGCCATTCTGAGCACAAAATTAATAGAAATTTCCCGAAATAGTAGGTTAAAGAGGCTTCTGCCCATGCAAGACGAGAAAATTTGAAAAATTAGCCTTGAAGAACGCGTTAGAAATCCATTCCGAGCCAGTCAGGGCCTGTCACTAAGAGAGTGCCTGGCGTGGTGACGTCATGGTGCTGTCAGAATTTTGGCCGCCCGGCCAGTGGCACTAAACCGGTATAGGCCTTATTGCTGGTTTCTCAGACAGCCCCTGACGTCGTTGATCTTCTTTTCCTCCAACACAAGCTTGCTTTGGGGAGCGGTTTTCGGTGCTTAGGCAGATCCAGTCGGTTCCCATTTACCTACTCGCTGTAACCAACTTTCGGTGGTCTGGGTTGGGCTTTGTGCCGACGACCAACTCTATGCGGAAGGAACTTGCCGCGTCGATAGGATGAGCGCACGACGTGGCGCACAGTGGTCATGCGGCCTAAACCACTACACCAACTGTGCCGGCTATGTGGCATATTTCAGGAAGAGACCACCCAGGTGGTGTCGTTGCGTGGAGTTCTGATTTTGTTGTGGCATGACGAATTTCTGATCTGGGAACCGGACAACTACCACAAGTTGTCGCTGCTGCAGCTGTACGACCGGGACATCTGGCTGCCGCCGGTCGTGGCCACAGATGACACCGACTCTGCCCGCATGTACCCGCAGTCCTACAGGAACGGTCGAACCGTCTATGTAAATTACCGCGGCGACTGTATGTACGTCAAGCTGGTGCTGATAAAAATCCGTTGTCCAGCTATGGACTTTGGCGACTTCCCAAGAGACAAGCACGCCTGTCGGTTCGGTTTCAAACTCGATCACATACCCGACTTCAATGGTCCCAGCGTTCGTCTTGGGTATGTTGTTTTTCTTTGATTGCGAATCGATCTTTTGTTGATTGGTTTTGATTTGAGCATGTGTCAGTGTCAGTGTCAGTGTCAGTGTCAGTGTCAGTGTCAGTATACTTCCTTCAAAGCTTCTGAGTGCTCTGTTGCTGCAGATTTGGTGGTGATTTGAAATATTTGAAGAAAGAAAGCGACGAAGAACCCGAACTAGAAGTTTATGATCACTTCGTGCTGCCCAATTATCGATTCAATCTATCGCTAGAGTGGTCGTTGGTCAATTTCTGGAGGGACGAAAGACACTATACCGATTGGCTGGATGACAAAAAAGATGGCCGAGAACGAGTGAGAGAGAATTTACTGTTTTAAATATTCAAACTTAAATCCAGCTGCAAAAATTATAATAATCTTCACTATTAAACTAAAATCATAGACATAGGGCAAAGACCTGCATCTACCAAAATTTCACGTGTCGATTCGTTTTCAGCACATGTTTTCACTGCTGTTCTACTCGTTCGAGTTCAGCAGGAAAGACGTTTATTACGGTGCTTCCTATGCTTTGCCAGTTCTGATTGCTACCGTTTTCCTTATACTGACATTCATGATTCCACTGGGAAGTCGACAACGGTTTTGGATGGCTTTGGGCGGCTTTCTCGGCTTGTGTCTTATCTACAACCGCATCTACGATAAGTTGCCTCCCTCCAGCCTTTCAGTGCCGAAAATAGGTTAGACTTATTATGTACGTATGTAAACGTTTATTCGGAAAACCTGAACCCGGACGTAAAACTGGCAAGGCAGGAAAACAACGCCCATTGATTCAAATCAGTTGGGACGGGACTGATGTACTGTAACTGTACGGTAGAGCATGTGACACTGAGCCACAAAGAAACTGGTTTTAGAATATTTAGTGATTGAAGGTTGGATGTAAATTCCAGGTACAGTAGGATTTTTAAAGCGACAAGTAGAAGAGGGAGAATAACGTGCAGTGCAACTTTGTTGCACCGTCTTAAAGACTGCAATTTCATTGAAAAGTCTAGTAAGTCAACAGAGAAAATTGAATACGAATAGAAAAATTTGGCTTACTGCAAAAGTTCAACTAAGAGACAAAACCGAATGAACTAGTTTAGAACCCCCTCCCCCTTCCTTCGGCCGATGACCTGATGTATGGTTTTTAGTGAAATTCTATGGCCTAACCATGATTTTGTGTCTTCTGACACTACTGGAAACTACTCTCTTACACAGAATCCTGCACAGATTTCAAGTCAGTTACTCGATGCCTCCTCCTTCCTGGATACGGTCACTGATGCAAAGATTGGGCTGTCTTGTATGTTACCGGAACCCGGTTAGGGTGAATATTCGCGATCGAAGAGGAGGTTATGAAGTCGACCCTGATAATGAGGTTTGCGCGTTTTACGTGCTTTAATTCACCAATTCACAATAAGCTAATCTAATCGATTTTTAGGTGGTGCTAGAATTGGATTCTAGCGAAGAAGTCAACGCAGTGCTAAATCCAGAATGGCAAGATGTAGTCAGAATTCTGGACAGTCTTGTGTTCGCCATCTTTCTCTTCATCTATGTTGTCGGTATACTGGCGCTCCTGCTCTGAAAGCCAACCTGAATATCTAACCACTATAATATAAATGATTTTTTGTCTGAGTGCTGTTATTTGGCATAAAAAACAATGTAATCTGAAAAATTTTCTGCTGCCTACTATGTACAGGGGCCGTTCTTATGGCCTCCTGTTTAGGGTTCAGGAGGGCCTGGTCTGTGGTGACCATGTTGCGTCCCCTGCGAGCTGTGCAAGATGTGGCCTTGTGCGATGTGGCTTCGTGCTCGCCCAGCGCAGGACTGTGGGGGCTTGTCTGAAGCAGTTGGTCTCTGCTTTCCCTGACACCACCTGCTTTTTTGTTTCCTTTTGTCTGTCTTATTTTTCTTTGTTTTAGGCTAATTTTTCAAAACTTCTCGCCATTGCTGGACAATGGCCCAACCAGGCCTCATCAAAATTCTAATCCCTGTGAAAAAATCCTGTGCACACCACTGGAACAGACATGGGCTAGCATTTCGGCTGAGGGGTGTAGAATTTTCAATTCCTGAGGGGGGCTGAAGGGGATAGGAGCGCCTGAGGGGGCTGAGGGGGTGGTAAGCCTAAAAGTCGGATTTTTGGCTAAAATCAAGTTTTTTTTGCTAATTTTTCGTTAATATAAGCTAAAATAAGCTATTCTGAGCTCATTTACACCTAATCCAGGCATATTTTTATAATAATTTTCTATACAAAATTCTTCCAAAAAATTCCTGAGGGGGTAGCGGCCGGCTGAGGGGGTAGATCAGAGCCTGAGGAGGGCCAACCCCTCTTAGCCCCCCGATCCGATCCGATCTGGCGGGTGGCTGTACGATGTACAGCCCTACGATCAGACCTGCATGGTCCATTTCGTGACCCCTGATATCGTCATCTCAGACGTTTGCCCTTCTTTCACTGCCAATAGTTGAAAATGCAGATGTTAAGAATAAGACAAAACCAAAGACAAAAAGCACAATCTACATGTATGTAGCACGCCCTTCAATTTCAGGCTACATGGTCTAGCTGGTTTAACATAGTAGTAACCAGATGCCTTCCTTATGTGTCAGACAGTTGAGGAGAATGACCACTAGACATGTCAAAGCACCAAGACTATATAAAGTATGGTAGCTAGAGAAACAAACGGATCTAAGAAAATCGAAACATCATCGGTTGGCATTAGTTTGATTGGGTATAGTATACCGAAACCATACCGAAAAGTGGGTATTTTTGGGAATACCTATCCAATAAATATTTACCGATTCCACGTATTTTAATAAATACCCATACCCAGTGTGGTGCATTTTGAAAATTTGAAACTAGGTAAAGTAATACTAGGTAAAGTTGTCACCTAAAAAACTAGGTAAAGTAATACTAGGTAAAGTTCTCAGCTAAGAAACTAGGTAAAGTAATACTAGGTAAAGCCCAGAAAAACTAGGTAATACTAGGTAAACCTAAACGCTCGAAATCAAGTCAAAATATTATTTTTGGTTCAATAGAACAATGATGAAGTTAGTGGACTTAAAATTAACGAAATTTGACACATTTCAAGTAAATATTTTTATTTTATCCATCAAATAAGTCAGAAATTCATTCTCTGGGCCACTGTAATTGTGGGAAAGCCGGAAATTTGAAGGTTTGCTGACTGAAAAAGCAACGTAAAACTGAAAATATTAAACTAGGTAAACTTGTTCTACCTAGAAGTACCTAGTTATGTGGATTTAAAACTAGGTAAAGTAAAACTAGGTAAAATAGAGTAACCAGCAACTAGGTAAAGTAAATCTAGGTACTTTTCCCGCATATTAACTAGGTAATACTAGGTATACCTAGTTACCTAGTTACCTAGATAAAAAGTGCACCACACTGCCCATACCCGGTATACCGATTATTTTGGGAATACCCAGGTATTTTGGGAATCAGTATTTATATCCAGTTTAGTGCAATTTTCATCGAAAATTCCCTGCGATCTCACTGTTTTCTTTGTAACTTGCGCATGCAGAAGTTCATTTTATTAGCGATATCTTTCTAAATGTCGAATTTGATGGATTTTTGTCCTCTGTCTTACCTATCTTCTCTCCCAACAAAGTTTCATTGTTTCTATAAATCACTAGTATAGTTTGGCGTAAATTCGCACTGCTTCATTTATCAATCAAATCTGTATGTATGTATCTACAGACATTGTACATTGATGTCATTGATGTACAGTATTTTAGTTTTGTCATTGTTCGTTAGATCTCATTACTGCATGTACACTGCAGGCCTTAAAACTTCGGTACTTAAGTAGACATTTCTGTTAGCTCAGATTAGACTGAACGCCACTTTCACGTTCGTGCGCTGATGCGTTTCCAGCGCCTGTGGTGGCTTTGCCCAGCATAGTCATCTACCTAGAGATGGGAACGGAAATTAATTTACGTGCCCCTCTCTACATCTACCACGTCCCGTCTTTCTATGTATACACATGACCGCGTGTGCAACGGACATCATTCATTCTTGCTTGCCGCCTTCTGGCTTGTACGGCCCTTCTACAATTAGTTCGTTATTATTTTAATCACCGTGCCTACTGCCTGGTGCCACCTACGAAACACATGACTCACCTGTTTGCCTGGCCAATAATTGCTGGACAATTCCTTACATTAGCTCTGCGTTTTCCTGCGCCGATAATTGCGTCGGATTCAGTTAAAAACAACAGTTACAAAAGGGGCGCAGTGCAATCTCAGTCTGCAGCTCCAAGATGCTCATCGGACCGCTCAAATACATCATGTTCGTGGCTACAGTAATATCGGTTCCAGTTTACGTGCTGTTTCTGGGCACAATCATTCGGTTCCGCAGGCACGCACCGTTTTCAACTCCTTTCTTCACCATAAGCTTGGTGCTGGGCATAGTGGACCTGGTCAATCTGACCAACAATTGGCTTTTGATAAAGCTGCCCCGTCTTGGTTGGTTCTATCTGGACTGGATGGTGATTCAGTGGCCAGCATTCTGGGTCCAGTTGGGGGAGGTTTTGTCTTGGTGGATGGGGTTTTCGGTCATCACTTCTTGTCTGCTAATGGCTATTAACAGACTGACTTCTGTCGCCCTCCCACTCAGACACGACATGGTAAGCTTAAGCTAAACAAATCGTGTGCCTCGCTGCAACTTATGACCAGCCGCAAGGCCCTCTAAGACGCAAACATAATGTATGTACTATATGCACAGCTACCATAATACAGTCAGGCACTTAACGCCGTTTATTGTACTGGCACCATATATGGTACACCGTACCTTAGCATTGGTACCCCTACCAGTAACCATATATGGTACCACTCCATTCAGATTTCATGTCATATGCAGTCAGGCACTACTTATAGGCATGGCATTGATAGAACTGCACTGCTAATCTGAAGCTAAATTCAGCAGTTTCTGCACCAGTTTTTCCATACATTGAATAAAATAAAAACAAGTTTTATTAAAAAGCCTAATAATACTACCCCTATGAGATCGCTCAAACCATTTCAGATCTGGGTACAAGAAGTCGTGAAGATAATCGAATATTCTCCAACAGCATATCCGCTTAGGTTAACCTTGCTAATTTTAATTAAAATCAAAGCCATTCAAGCTGATGACATGTAAATTAGACGGGCAAAGCACATAGATACTACAATAGACCAAGACTCTAGATCTCAGTCTGCAGTTCCAAGATGCTTATCGGACCGCTCAAATACATCATGTTTGTAGCTACAGTAATATCGGTTCCAGTTTATGTGCTGTTTCTGGGCACAATCATTCGGTTCCGCAGGCAGGCACCATTTTCAACTCCTTTCTTCACCATAAGCTTGGTGCTGGGCATAGTGGACCTGGTCAATCTGACCAACAATTGGCTTTTGATAAAGCTGCCCCGTCTTGGTTGGTTCTATCTGGACCAGATGGTGATTCAGTGGCCAGCATTCTGGGTCCAGTTGGGGGAGGTTTTGTCTTGGTGGATGGGGTTTTCGGTCATCACTTCTTGTCTGCTAATGGCTATTAACAGACTGACTTCTGTCGCCCTCCCACTCAGGCACGACATGGTAAGCTTAAGCTAAACAACCGTGTGCCTAGTTGCAGCATACTTTACTTTACTAGCAGCCGCAAGGCCTTGCGGGTGGCCCTATACGACGCATACGTATATGCTACTCTATGCACAGGTACTATAATACAGTCAGGCACTTAGCGTCGTTAATGGCACTGTCACCAAATATGGTAGCCGGCACCCATGGCCATGGGTTGCGGTATGTACCATATATGGTACAACCACAGTGCCCGACTTGGGGTGCCATATATGGTGCTGGTACCATAAACGCCGTTAAGTGCCAGACTGTTATATAGTGCCAACACCTTTTATGTTACCAGTGCCTTATGGCGTTAAGTGGCCTGCCTGGCTGTACGATTGGGGTTCGAGTTCCAGCGAGGAACAACATACAACAGCACACGGTGTGATTACTATGAGTCAACTGGCGGAACATCACTTAGCACGGCATGCACTTGAAAATCTGATAAGTGTGTTGTAGCGGTCGCTATCCAACTATTCTGAGAAATTTTAGCGGATAGCAGGTGATGGGAAGTGTCTAACCCACACTTGGAATAGTTTCAGCTAACCAAAAAATGTGGTTTTTCTATCTTATTTGACAGTACGGTCCAAAAATTTAGTGAAAATATTATAGAAATTTTATTTCAGCACAGCGTACATACTAAAACCAATAGCCAATACTATAATGGCCTTTCTTTAGTGAGAGCGAAGTGGGAGCGAACTGATTGATGTAAATAGATGGTTGGTTGTAGATGTGGAACGAAGCTGTCATGAAACGAGTGCTATTCTTTCAAGTAGGGGTGCCGTTTCTGATGGTGGTGCCCCTGATAGGAGCAGAGTTTGAATTCGAAATTGCAAACGGGACAATCGGCGCTTCTGTTATACTGGCAGACCGTTCTCTGCATGTAAATAGGAGCTGTGCCTCTCTCTACACACGTGCAATAGAACCGTTTTAGGTGGTCTATTTCTCATTGGCCATGCTCTACACCTTGCTGATTGGTCTAGTCTGCGCAGGAATTTACATCTTCATCTTGTATCGACTGCGCAAAAACGCAAACACAGTGACAGAATTCGTGGCTGGTGGTGAGGAGAGCGAGCTGTCACGCAAATCGCAACGAGCCATGACTGTAATTGGTTTGGTTATGACACTGCTGTTGTGTCTGATTTGCATATACTCTGCTCTGGCGGCTAGTACCACAGATGCGGAGATGCTTGATTTCTATTCTGAGTTGTACTATGTTGCCATGGATGTGTGGAGTTGGATCAACCCCTACTTGGCCTTGGCTCTCTGTCAGCCTGTCAGGCAGTTGTTTAAGGCCTTCCTTATGTGTCAGATAGTTGAGGATAATGACCTCTAATAACTCTGAACGCCCAGCTAGGCATGTCCAAATCCCATGACTATATCAAGTACGGTAGCTAGTGTCGTGTGAGTGAGTATACATACAACGTACGTATTGTATGATTGTGCATACGCGTTTCAAGGGTGTGATTCAAGTATTTACATACTATGGTGTTTTATAGAGCTGTCACCCCGCACTTAGAATACGTGCTGGCTCATGACTGGCAGGCCATGGTAGATTTAAGGGGCCCCGCCCTGATAAGTCATTGTTGCTATTCCTACCTTTGATTACTGTTACCGTGCAGCACTTCGTCAATAAACCGCATTTGCTGAAACAGCCTGCCACTCGCGCCACAACATTGGCAGACGATCGGTGTGCGTGCAATTGGGCCTACCGTCCGTATAGTGCTGTTTATAGTACCCGGGTGCTATATATGGCACTTAGGGTTTTGGGGAAATAAAAGTGAATCCATTTATAGCACCCGGGTACTATATATGGCACTCTACAAATCTGCTCTATAAGCAACTAACAATAGTATGTGAAATTTCCAGCTAAAATTCCGGTCTACTTGTCAAAAATAGGTTCTTTACTTACATCAGAACCTCTATGATTGCATTATCTACTGTTTTTGTTCGCACAAACAATGTTTACCACCAAAAATCCTATAATGTTCGGACATTTTGTATTAATAACTGCTCACTGTAGAATAAAAATCTGTCTCCATTTAGAGTACCCCGGGTACTATAAATGGCACTAAGTGCCGTTTATAATACCCGGGGCCAGTGGCGTATCCAGGGGGTGTAGGGTGGGTACACCCCGCCCCTTTGCGGTGGAGGTAGGAAGAGAAAGTCTGTCAAAAATAAGCGAAACTAATGAATTATGTACCAAAACTGTCTATTTTGTGCTCAGAATGCCTTTTAAGGTGGGTTTGTACTTTGTCCGCTGTCCGCGCGCGGACACAGATGTTGTCAGCGCGCGGACACGTCAGCGCGCGGACACCCTCCGCCATGTCCGCGCGGACAGGTGTCCGCTTGTGTCCGCGTAGTGTCAGCGGCTGACAGAATGTTTTTTGAAAATAGTAAAAAAAGAAAAAAATAATTGAATTTAATTGAACATGCGTTTTGTTCAAACCTGATGTCTACACTGCTTTGTTAGACATAAATTTATCAAGTTTACTCAAAATTCCAAAGACTAACGATTAAGCGCTACTGAACTAAATGGTGTAAATTTTTGAAGGTACAAAAGCCATATATGCAGACGTTGACAGGAGGCGAGGGTGCCTGTCTGATGAAAATGCAGTAAGAGACACGATTTTATACATGCAGATGAAGAGCTATGCATAATTTATCACATGCGTACTATACGTAGAAGTCAACAACAGCATAAGAAAGTCTTTCTACGCATAATATATAAATACCTAT
This sequence comes from Sabatieria punctata, assembly GCA_030248155.1. Lineage (NCBI taxonomy): Eukaryota > Metazoa > Nematoda > Chromadorea > Araeolaimida > Comesomatidae > Sabatieria > Sabatieria punctata. Next base: position 45,742 of record JASANB010002025.1, on the reverse strand, counting down.
ATTTTATAATTATTTCCTGCACAAAAATCTGCTAAAAATTGCTAGAGATCATAGAGTCGGCCTGAAGGGGTATAAACCTGCCGAGCCGATGCCTATACGCACCACCCCTCAATCTTCGATAGCTCTTAACTCTTGCCAGTCAGCGCATACCCCCTACGGCCACTCGCACCCCCCAAACTTTGGTGACACACTGTATTTTCGGAAACCAAATTTGCAGAACTTTCTCGACATTTTTGGTTAGTAGCAATTGTCATTTCGGTGACTCTTTTTAGCATGCATGTAACAAGGGGTCCCAGGGTCTGCACCCCACCCAGTTTAGGTCCCAGACCCCCTGATCCGGGACCCTCCCCCTGAATCCATTTTTCCGACCCGCTTCCAATTTTTTTTAGATTTGGATTTCTAGATTCTTAATTTTTTAGAGTTTCAGACACAAAAATTGCTAAAATCCGCTGTAAAACAGCAGTTTTTAGCTGTAATTGAGCCCAAATTAGAGATTAGATTTTTGAGAATTTTTATAGCCGAGAAAAATTGCGATTTTTGAGCGTTTTTCGGGCCCAACCGCCCTAGAATTTGGGCTTCAGACCCCCAACCCACTCTTGCTTCGGTGGATGACCTGATGTATGTATGTGTTTTAGTCAACACTTCCATACATTGGCGGGGGTTAGGAGGTTAACCCCCTCGCCGACCATAGCCCCATCGTCGGTAGGCTCTACCACTAAACCACTCAGACCCCCTCAACTGCCCATACGCGAATGGCCATACCCCAACGGCCCATACCCCCTCCGAAATTTTGGGAAAGCGAATTTAAAACCCTCTAACCCCTCGCCAAAAAGCCCTGAATTTGTTCCGGCCCGGCCAATGTACAATATGGACGCTTGCCAGCCAGCCCATAGCCCTACGGCCGTCCCGCCAAATTGCAATCATTTTCAGAAGTGACTTGATATCCATTCTACCACCTTCCAGAAAACGCAGGGCCTTTTTTCCGGCCCATCTATCACATATATACTACTACGAAACTGTCAATAATCACGTTGTCGATTAGTCTCATGTTGTCAAAGGTGTCTGCAACAGTCAGAGAATGGGTTAGAAGCTTTCACAATTTTCTCTTAATTTCACCTAATCCTAACAGCTCGACAACCTCAGCATCAAACGTGATAAAATTGTGAACTCAGACTCACAATATAACAAGTTCAAACAGCACTAATAGCGACGCGGACAAAGTGTCAGTTGAAATTTTTCAACTCTCTCGGCGGACAGAAGCGGACACGCGCTGACACCGATTTTGTGTCCGCGCGGGCATGTCCGCGCGGACAAAGTATAAACTGTCTGGCGGACACTCGTGTCCGCTCCGCCAAAGTATAAACTGCTGCGCGGACAACCTGTCCGCTTGTGTCCGTTTTGTCCGCGCGGACGAAGTATAAACCCACCTTTAAGTGCGTTTTTGAAGGCTAAATTTTCAAAAGTTTCTCGGCCCACTTTAACCTACTAAAACTTGTAATTTCTGTTAATTTTAAGTCTGGAATGTGTTTTAAACGCGTTTTTGAAGGCAAATTTTGCTTAATTTTCTTACCCTGGTTGGGCAGCGGCCCAACCAGGCACTTTCAAAATTTTACACCCCCCTTTCGGAAATCCTGGATGCGCCACTGCCCGGGGTACTATAAATAGGGGAGTACTATAAACAGCACTATACGGTACCTACAAGCCACTACAGGAATAGCTGTTAGCCAAACCTGAGCCGGACCTGGATGAATTTTTCAACCTTCTCCCGGCAGCTGAAATATAAAACAGCCAGCGTATAAAACATTATGGGCTCCGGGACGGCAAACGCTTTCGTTGAGAGATTGAAAATGCCACTTTTTGCAGGCTTCATTGTGGTCCCAAAAATTTCAACTCAAATTTCTAGCTTGTTAATTGGACTTGAAAGCCAAAAATTGTTATCTTAGCAGTACTGTTAGACTACTTTAATAAACTTTCATCAAATTTAACTTTTGAAGAAAAAAATTTTTTTCGACCCTCTTTCGAGGGGCATAACTCGGCTGGGACCCCCTAGACCGTTCTTTTTATTTCAGATTTTTGTAGCACTATGTATTGGCTACATGTTGGTATAAAAGGATATAGGCTCCGGGACGGCGAACACTGAGATATTTGTGCTCAAAGATTGAAAATCCCACTTTTGCATGTTTCGTTGTGTTGTGACACAATTTTCTAGGGTCTAGGGGGTCCCAGCCGAGTTATGCCCCTAGAATTGTCGAAAAATTTTTTCCTCACAAGTTAAATTTGATGAAAGAGTGTTCAAGTCCCAACTCTGATTAGTGCACTAGAAATTCGATTTGGAAAATTTGGTCCCATAGTTAAGCGAGCCGATTTTCAGCTGGCTGTATCTCTGGACTGAAGCGTAAAATTTGGAAATCCTTTGCAGGACATTGACAAGTTGTCAATATCTATCAATGCATCAACTTTCAGCTCTCTGCGCCCAACTTTCAATTTGTGGTCTGAATAGGGCAAAGGGCCAAGACTCGATCGGTTCAGAGACTGACTGTTAAAGTTACTGGTTCCAATTCAGTGGCGCCACGTTTAAGACGTGATTTCTGTAAATACCAACTTCCCATAGGTACAGTTGCCCCAACTTTGTTGGATCTTTGAACTTTGTATATCGTTGGATAGCGCTTCCCTCACATAGTAAGAAACCACATTTGAATTTTTCAATTTCCCACCCTCTTTTGAAAAACGATGGGAAAACGCCAAAAATGGTTTTCCGACCATGACTTCTGAGCGAAACAACATTTTGTAAAACTATGCACACCATTGAATTGCTCATGAAATTCTGCATCAGATAAACTATATACTTATTTTATTCAATGAATTTTTTGGCCAAAAAAATTTGAATTTATACTTTCATAAGCACAATTTTTTGGGTTTTTGACCGATTTCATGGTCTAAACCTGAAAGGCCACAGAATTTTACTAGCTGTTTAGAAAACTAACCGTATTTAGCATCGAATTAACCCATTAATTTGAAAATCGGAATGTACCCCTTTTTCGCTATTTTGCAATTTATGGTACACACTCACAGAAGGTGGTCAACTGTAGATCAACAGTTTTCGGCCCATAACTCATGAACCGAGAGGCGCACTTTAAAATCTTCTACACCATTCGATTCGCCATTAATTTCTGCATCAGGTGCGCCATCAATGTTACTCTACTTGAATTTGTAGTCCATATAGAAACTAAGCTTACTGAATAAATACAACAGTGCTTTCATTCTTGTCTGGCCATTGCCAAAAGGAAGGAAAGTTTGATTGGTTTGACGTTTTCTGCACGTTATCTTAACTACGTGTACATGGTTTGATCACACTTGGACCAGGTATCCTACGTAGCTGTGCACAGAACAGGGCAAACAGTTACAAATCAGAATCGAAAGATGTGATCATCTTACTTATAACGCGGTTGTGGTTTCTTGAATACAAACTGAGCACCTTGCTGAGAAACTTGTGCTGTGTGTTTCACATCAGGCGCCTTGGTCAAAACCGCACCCAAAGGAGAAGGTGTAGCTGCATCTGATGAAATCCAGAGCTCTTTTTCTAATTTGATTCCATACACTGTCTCATACACTGGCAAGTGAACTTTTAAGTTTAGTTTAAAAACGCATTCTAAACAATAGAATGAGAGCCTATTGAACAAACACACAGCTATGCATTAGAAATCACAAAAAACCTTTTGTAACATAAAACGGCTGTTTAGTTAAGTTCAACTATGGAAAAGGAGAAGATCCAAATTTTGGCACTAAAATTCAAGTAGAGTAACATTGATGGCGCACCTGATGCAGAAATTAATGGCGAATCGAATGGTGTAGAAGATTTTAAAGTGCGCCTCTCGGTTCATGAGTTATGGGCCGAAAACTGTTGATCTACAGTTGACCACCTTCTGTGAGTGTGTACCATAAAATGCAAAATAGCGAAAAAGGGGTACATTCCGATTTTCAAATTAATGGGTTAATTCGATGCTAAATACGGTTAGTTTTCTAAACAGCTAGTAAAATTCTGTGGCATCGCACATATAAGCCACAAATAATCAAAAACCTAAGCTAATGATTGCTAATATCAACTAAGGAAAATAAGTAGATCCAACTTTTTTCACTAAACGTTCAAGTAGAGTCTAATAATAACAGTGCATCTGATGCAGAAATTGATGGCGAATCGAGTGGTGTAATCGATTTTGATGTGCGCCTCTCGGTCCATGAGTTATGGCCGAAAACCTTTGATCGACAGTTGGTGGATTTGAGTGAGTGGGCACCATAAAATGCAAAATAGCGAAAAAGGGGTACATTCCGATTTTCAAATTAAGGTGTTAAGAGCCGTTTTTTATAAAAACCATGCGGGTGGCGGAACATGAAATTTTTTGACCTATACTTTTTATGTGATGAATCAATAGGTCTTTAGTAGAAAACACCACCCCTGCGGTATTTTTGCTCTGAGTTATTATGCCCTGAGTCTAAAAGTGAACTGAAGCTTCATAAAGCTATAACGCGCTGCCGATCGATGGGTTGTTTTTATTGTTAGTTCTGTCATCTAACATTTCTCCACCTCTGATGACTGATTTTGTTCGTAAGGTCATAGACCAGATGATTCAGCCGCCGCCAGCTTCTTCTCCAGTCAATTCGCATTCTGAATCAGCTGATGATCCGTGATGTTACTAATATGTACTACCAGCCGGCCGGCTTGGGGGTGGTGGAGGGGTTCTGCCCACCCAGGTAGGGGGTCCAAAATTTTAAAAAGCTCCAAAACGCCCGGAAATGCGTTTTCAGCGCGTTTTGTTCAAGCATATGACTAAAAATCGCAATTTTAAGCATACAAATAACATTTAAGAGCTAAAAGCGAGCATAAAATAACAAAAACAGCTTCTAAAAACACCGATTTCTCTTAAATATCAGCAGCGGAAACACCAAAATCGCTTACAAAACGCCTTCTAAGCCGATTTTAAGCTAACAATTAGTGATTGCTGAGCTTGTTTGTTAGTTTCTCCGGGGGATGTGAGAGGGTTTCACTTTCTATCTAGGGTCAACCCCCAAAGTCCAAACCCCCTAGTACATGTACTGTATGATGTTACTGTGCAATAAACCCATTAAGTATAAATGTTAGACAGAACTAAATTCGCATTAGACACTACATTTAGCTGGATCATGCAAATACAGTCGTGCTTCATTAATGGATCCCTCGTTAGTATTGTTACCTCGATTATATGGCCAGCTACTACTTGGTATACCGATTAGTATGCTTATAAATTTTAAACATAGATTTGTAGTAATTTATGATTTGTTAAAAAGCCACTTTAGGCCTTGTCCGGAAATGCCATTAACAAGGTATGACTGTATATCAATCGAAGGCATTAGAGTAGCTCTACAATTCGTATGCAAGTAAGTTTTTATCGAAATGCCACTTTAGTTCACCGATTTTACCTGTTTTCCTAGTGGTATGGCTTACGGTTACCGAACAGCAGACAATTACCGGGGCTTAACTAGCATCAAATGGCTATAAAACGCAACAATGAGACCATTTTCGGAATCGTGAGAATCTCAGCTATCGTTTGATGCCCGAATCTATGCGATTTGACGCACCAACCCGGCGGTAGACGTCAAAACATGTAAAGAAACCTTGTCCGAAATTGGGTCATTTTCGACCGAAACTTTGGCTCGCCGTCATTCTAGTGTATGAGGTCGTACAGCGATTCCGCTTACATGGCTGGATAGCTCACGAAATTCTGCGTGCAACGCACTACTACACGCCGCTCTAGCTTCAGGGGTATCAGAAGTGTGCATGATTCTAAAAAGATACCGCAAATTTTTTTCGAAAATTAAAACATGAATAACTCAAAAACGGGGCCGAGCCAAAAAAAAAGTGAAAACACCAACGTGTAGAGGGCGACGAGTTCCATCTACCCTAGAAGTATGGGCAAAATCCTGAATTTAGCGGAAAAAAATATTTTCGATTTTTTAAAATTTCACTTAAAATCGATGCTATTCATGACAGGGTGAACCGATCAGCCCCAAACTTGGCACGCATAATTAGCATGGTAAGCATAATCTATGCTGAAAATATGAGCTAAATCGGTTCAAGTACGCTATTCCAGGAGTGGAAAATGTCCAAAATCACGTTTTTGGCCATAAATACCGCAAGAGGTATCGGAGAGCAAAAATACCGCAGTGGGGGTGTTTTCTACTAAAGACCTATCGATTCATCACATAAAAAGTATAGGTCAAAAAATTTCATGTTCCGCCCTTATAAGGGAAGCCGCATGGTTTTTATAAAAAGCGGCTCTTAATTCGATGCTAAATAGAGTTAGTTTCTAAAACACCAAATAAAATTCTGTGGCCTTTCAGGTTTAGACCATGAAATCGGTCAAAAACCCAAAAAAGTGTGCTTATGAAAGTATAAATTCAAATTTTTTTGGCCAAAAAATTCATTGAATAAAATAAGTATATAGTTTATCTGATGCAGAATTTCATGAGCAATTCAATGGTGTGCATAGTTTTACAAAATGTTGTTTCGTTCAGAAGTTATGATCGGAAAACCATTTTTGGCGTTTTCCCATAGTTTTTCAAAAGAGGGTGGGAAATTGAAAAATTCAAATGTGGTTTCTTACTATGTGAGGGAAGGGCTATCCAACGATATATAAAGTTCAAAGATCCAACAAAGTTGGGGCAACTGTACCTATGGGCTCATGAAAAAGTCGGTTATTACAGAAAACCAGTCTTAAAATCTTTAAAGAATAGCACAAGTATGTAGAACTGGTTCCACCCATGTCCAAAGAACAACTTTATACAAAAGCGGAAGCGCGTAAATTGATAAAACAGACACCTTAGAAAGTTTATTAATCGCAAATCTGCTCGTTGAACTTTGGCTACTCCAGTAAACTGCAAAAACAAGACCAACTACTACAGGTTAAACTTATCTGGCAAATGAGCACACAACGCGTTGTACAAACAAAACACTCATTCAGTGTCTCTGTCAAGCAGAGGGTTGTATTTGAAGTGTTCTTCCAGTATGCGCTGACGCTGCTTTCGTCTGAGAAGTCTACCGGTGACAAAGTAGCCCAAAAAGAGAGTGGTGAACAGGAAAACAATTGAGACGACGATGTATCGTCGCGTTACCTTTGTTCGCATTCTGTTTAGTTCTTCTATCCTGAAAACTTGAGCGCTCTTTGTCTATTCTGTTCATTCAAACGCCACCGAATGTTAGCGTCGGCACGGTACGTAGCACTAATATATAGAAAACAATAAGACAAAATAGAACAGAGAGAAACGTACGACACTTTCTCCGGTATGTCAGCTTTGCGCTTGTACATTCCCACGAAAAGTAAACCGCGTTTGTCCCAGTTGGAGGGCGGAACTTTTGTGTCTTCTATAACAGCTGTTCATAAATTGACAATCAAAAAGAAAAGTAGTGTTATTACCGAAACGCGGCCTCTGTTTTAAGGGAAAACTAGAGCTGAGAAATCGCATAAAACCACCGAAACGCGTTGGCATTTCAACTGCGCTAAAGTAGACCTCATACAGTTAGCCACTTAATGCCATTTACGGCACTAGCACCATTTATGGTACCCCACGTTCGGCCACCGTGCTGGTACCATACATGGTGATGCTACCATATAAGGTGCCGGTACGATATAATGGTACCCCTTCCTTGGCATTGAATACTGTATCGGTACCATGAATGGTACAACTCCGTTCAGATTTCGTACACCATACGGTGCCACTAGCCTAGGTACCGGTACCATACCAGCACAATAAACTTCATAAGTGCCAGCCTGTCATATGCAGCTCGAGATGGATTAGAAACTAGACTTCTGAGAACTAATACAGTCAGGCACTTAACGCCGTTTATGGTACCGACACCATATAATATATAATATAGACACCCTCCTTCGCATTGGTACGGTACCATCTATGGTACCACACTGTTCAGATTTCGCACCATATATGGTGACGGTACCATATGGTACCACTACCCTAGGTACCGGCATCATTTATGGTGTCGGGCGTTAAGTGTCTGCCTGTAATAATCTTTCTTTGGCTTAAACAAATTTGTGTCGATTAGAGACGCCCTATGTACATACGTACAACAAGTCAAACAAAACCAGATCAGCAAGAACAGCGGAAGGTTGGAGAAACTCCTTAAACCAGCACAAAAAGCTCATTACACTACCAATCTTTACCCGACTAGAGACAAAGGAATGCACACACAAAACACAGGGCTGTATTAGGAGGTAGCCCCAGTCAGCAATTGGTCTAGCTTAACCAACCACCACTGGGGGCTAGTATCCAAGAATGCAGAGAGAACACAACCAACTGATCAGTGAGAGAGTCAATCAGAGTTGAGAATTTCTATCTCAGTGCGAACGTTTCTGCCCAGCGTTCCGGCCAGATCACAGTAGAAGAGGGCAGACTGGACCAGACCCAAGGACTCCAATTCTCTCGCGTATTCACTGTAGACTGCCTCTGAGAGTTGAGGGGGAAGTTGCTGCACCAGTGAAGAGTCTACTTTCTCCAGACATTGCAGCAGCAGCGCGGCCGTTGACACCTGACGCATACTGACCAACAGTTCGACTACTTTGTCCCAGGACCGCAGACTGCATAGGATTAGCAATCCCCAGGTCTGAAACAGATCCTACCGCTACCTACAGTTAGACCATGTTGGTAGTACGTAACTACTAACTAGCTGACTTTTGAGAAAAATGAGACTACACATTAACGCTAACTACAAACTGAATGAGCTGACTACAAATTGACCGACCACTAACTACATATTCTTTCGTCCCGAGTTTGTGGTCTCAAATCTTGAAATTTGCAGGGTTGTTTGCAGATATTTTACAACAGTTTAAGGGGCCGGCCGTCCATAAACTACGACATTCAAAAATTCAAAATTTTGAACCCACCAGCTCCCTCCCGACGTTTTCAGAACAACCCCCTAAAAACTACAACGTTTTTGGCATCACATTATATGGCACTATCACCATATGGTGTCAGGTCAGCACCACAAAAACGGTGCTCAATGTCTGACTGGGGTAGAGGTCCGATTTATCTGTTGGATGGATCTAGGTACCTTCTGTCCCACTTGCGGTCCTACCAGATGTTCGGCCCATTTGCGAAGCACTTGATTGCAGTCCTCCTGACTCAGCGACGTCTACACAAGCCGATAACAAAATAACGCAGTTAATTGGATAGTTTAAGCAATAGACCTTAGCTAGGATGACACTCTTGGTGAACTCCGAGTAAGACTGCAGGTAACGACAGGCGTCCAGACTTTTGCCGATGAGACAAAGCAACTGCACACCCTCTGAAACAGCCGCCACACTTATCTACATTTGAAATGGTTTGTTTGTTTGTTTGTTTCTGAGTTCCACTAGCTCAGGACACCTCTCGCTCTTTTCAGAGCCCTTCAGTGGGGTAGCCCTACCTACAAACAACCCTCCCCTTGCTGCCATTAGGTGCAACCGCAGCGCCGGTTTCCTTTGACAACGATCAGACTAATGAACTGTACCAGCGATTCTGCCAGCAGCAATCAGATTGGTGGCCACCAACTTGACCGTCGATTGGCAGGTGTTGGAGGAGTGGACGGCAGAGAGGAGACAGGCCTTGAGGGAGTCGGTGTAGAACTCGTTCTGACCAGTGTCCGTGTTGAGCAGCAACTGCACTGCACTGTCCAGTTGCTCCAGATGAATCAGTAAGTTGATGTAGCTCTGGATCTGGTCGTAGGATGCTCGTCGACTGTCGAACAGACAACACCGGCGGAACTGCAGCTTCTGCAACTAGCCGTTTTGCAGAGATAGCATATGAGCCCCTGACACTGACTGTTTGGACAGTACTTCTACACTAAACTTCTACTTTTTTCACATATCAACTACACAAAATGGTCAGTCAGTCAGTCAGTCAGTCAGTCAGTCAGTCAGTCAGTCAGTCATAACGTGCACAGCACAGTAATGATTTGTGATCTCAAAATAAGTGCATCTTACTTTAAACAAGTGACTGGTCCATAGAAAGTCCATAGATGGTTCCAGCACTGGTATATCATTCGAGCTTTCAGTCAAATTACAGGCCACAACTGCCCACAAATCCGACTCCCATTGATCTCCTACCAATCTACAACGAACGATAAGTAATAAATGTTGTAACAAGAGTCTTACACTTACAGAGCAGCCAATCGGGCTTTATGGGCTATGGACGGAGCATCATAAAACTTGGCAAACAATGACCTAAAAGGATGTTTAGTAATAATTAAATAGGTACAAAATTAAACGAGCAAACTGACGGTTCCAAGCTGTTCATTTGCAAAACGAGTTCCTCTTTCTCAACTTGATCACTAGTCAAGTTCATGAGAAGAGTGTCCAACTCTGACTTGAACTGGCGCCAGTCGTACGCTTGGACCACGTTCGGATCACACAGTAACACTTTGAACAAGCTAACGGCGGCTGGAGACAGAAGTTGGGGACAGAAGACACCTGAAACTCAGCTGAACTGTCATACAGAATATGATGCCATATAATGTTCTTGGCATCTTATCAGTTGACTGTGTGAAGTAACATAGCATATACAGGGTGCCAAACAATGATAGTCCTCTTTCCCCAGTGTAAACTAAGCATCACAGAAAAACAATGAAAGTAGTAAGTACCGATAAATAGGATATCTTATTGTGGGTTTACACTCACAAGCTCAATATTGAGTGTTCTCTCTATTGGCGCCACGAAGAGCTTAAAGATGAGCAGGATAGTAAGACAGAAGTGACTGTTGAATTCCATTTCTCGAAGCATAGTATCGGTGAGCTCCTCCATCTTGGTACAAATAAATCGAGTTGCTAGAGGTTCTAACAATATCAATTCTTTAACTTTGTTCTTGTTTGGAGCTTTCTTTGAGTTCTTGTACAGAGTTCTTTCTTTGACCTTGTGTAGAGTCAATGATAAAGGCAGAGTGGAGAACATGTTATCCAAACCTTTAGCAACTCGATTTACTTGTACCAATATGGAGGAGCACATCGATGCTGTGCAATGAGAAATGGAGTTCAACAATCACTTTTGCCTTACTACCCTGCTCATCTTCAAGCTGTTCATCTCGCAAACAGTGAAACACTCAATATTGAGCTTGAGAGCATAAAGCCAAAATAAAAGTGTCATGTATCAATACCTTCATTTTTTCTTTCATGCTTAGTTTCCTCTAGGAAATTGTGTTACCATTGCTTGCACCATGCACATATCGAATAATCCCTGATTGAATGTAAAAACGAATAATTACTGGTGTCAAGAAGATGGCCAGGCAATGGGTCATTAAACCTCAGGTCGCTAGTGACCGCCACTCTAGTGCAACCGTCTGCTGATGCAATCACCGGTCGGCCACTGCGACTGGACACGTCCAGGTCTATGACTCTCGACGGCAGGTCCCTTGGACACAACAGCTGGTGCATCACTGTGAACTGGAAACGCAGAAGAACTCAATGCACATAACAACATATCACAGGTCAAGAGCCACCATTTATGGTAGTACCATTGCATTTTAGCCTGGAGGAAGAACTACAGTACAAACCACAGAAAGCATACGATTTTCCGTGAGACATGGAAATTAGTTTGAGAGCCGGCTGTATTTAAGGATAGGTCGTTCTGTGACCTAATTGCTGCTGGCCGCCGAAATGATCAATAGGGCGGCCAATTTTCGTGACCTGCATAAGGTTTAGCGCAGGTCCGTTTGTGAGTTTCCGTGGTGATGGAAAATTGTATGCTTTCCACGGTTGGTATTGTAACCAAGAACGAATGGCGAGTGATCGACGAACAAAAATCGATTGGACGGAATTCATCTATCTGTACATATGCACACCTTAGCAGTGTTCCAGAGAGCAATTCCATCAGTATGCAGCACAGCCAGAGTGTGGTCGCCAGGGAGTGGCGAAAACTGCAAACGCTTTACACTGCCTCGCTGAATCTGAGACGCCCTTCAAATCAACATCCACCCTAGTACACAGCCCTGACTTTGACAAGCCAAAGCAAACCGGGATTGTTTGAGTCCCAGGTCCCAGACAGATATTTTGCCTTCGTTGTCACCGAACGCCAGGTAGTCGTCTTTCCAGACCATTGCGTTTACTTGACTGGTAGTGGCCCACTGAACAAAATATTTTGGTCATGTTCAAAGCAATGGTGTGTGCAGCTAAGCTAAGAACAAAACCTGCGTGTTGACTTCTTTTCCGTCCCTGACGTGCATGCCCTTTACTACTACATGGTACAAGTGGTTTTCGTTGTCCAATACTACCAGATTCTCACGGTAGATTGTATCTTTGGCTTTGCTAAAACTGCTTCTGATTTTGTTGTAATATGACAATTATAATATTATTGTTATTATTGAATCGATCACTATCGTTGTTGCTGTTGTTGACATCATTTGTTAGCTAACATCATCACGATTGTCTTTGTCATTATTGTTATCAATATTATTGTCATCATCACTGTTATCAATGATCATAACAGTTATTCTTATCGTTATCATAGTCATTGTGAATATAATCATCATTGCCTTTGCTAGCATTGTCATAATCATTGCCTTTGCTAGCATTGTCATAATCGGTGTCATTATCATCCATCGACAACAATCCCTCAGCCTGGGGGCCAACGTTTGTCCCTGTCAGCCGTCGTGGTACTACAACAAAACAGCAGTAACAAAACGTACGTTTCAATCGAGTGTAGCATGGCACTGGACAAGTGGCCAGCCATAGCAGACTTAGGCATCGTTTTAGCCTGATGGTGCTTGCCAGACCACGCCTGCCACAAGACGCTGCTTTCACACAACGCAGAATTACAGTAGTCATTGGTACCATGTCAATAATGACCGGACAGGAGCGCGACATTCTGCGCAGAAGTCGGAAGTGCTTCAGATCCCAGATTTCCATCGGATTTTCGCGGAAGGCAATGGCCAAGTAGCAGCTGAAATTAGCATACAACACCTACAGTAGTGCTCGCACTAAACAGAGACTGATGTGAGTAGGCGATAAGAAAAGCTTACTGATAGTAGGAAACGCGCAACATCTCAACCGGGGATTCATCACATTCGGGTCGAATTGTTTTGGTCAGCCCTGAAACCGGCACTTCGTTGATAGTGGTTGAGAGATTTGACAAGAAAACTGATGGCCTCAAAGACAGCGACCATACCAGTGCGCACGTCAGTGGAAAGGATGTCATTGCGAACGACGCTTGAAGTACTCAAAGTCTGACAGTAGCCCGCAGTGATTATGTGATAGGCTCCGCCCCATTCCATACACCTAAACCAAACAGTCACTATAAACTGTCACAGAGATAATGGTATAGAATGGTTCAGGTCAGGTCAGGTCAGGTCAGGTCAGGTCAGGTCAGGTCAGGTCAGGTCAGGTCAGGTCAGGTCAGGTCAGGTCAGGTCATTCAAGAAATACCTGATAGCGCAGTTAAGCACGCAGAAGTCCTTCAAGATGTCTCCGCTCTCCAAGTCAATCAGTTGTACGTAGCCGTCAGAGGTTCCCACTGCAGCCAGGTTGCGACCGTAGAAGGGGTCAGGGGCGTTTCGGTCGGAAATGAATAAGTCCTGAGCATCTGTGAGCGCCGGACGACATCTGAGAGCAGTCGGTTGGTAGCCCAGCGATGTCCACAGTCCGTACAAGACAAACCTCAAAGCAGAGACTTAACAGTGATTTAGACAGCCAGATTTGTTATGCATACAGTACATTGGGTAGCAACTTCCGAACACCTTCTATTTGGAATTGGTACCTAACAATGCGTAGTACCGGTCCCCAACTTAGTTATACCATTAGTGTTGTTACAGTCAGGCACTTAACGCCGTTTAGTAGGGTACCGACACCATATCAGGCCCAAGTTCGGCGACTCTGCTGGTACCATATTACATAATATATGGATGGTACCGGTACCTTGGGTAGTGGTACCATATAATGGTACCCCTACCCATGGCCATGGGTGCCGGTACCATATGGTACCACTACCATGGTACGAAATCTGAGCAGAGTGGTAGTCAGACAATTGGGAAAAGGATGGGCTGAGGGGGGTTGGGGTTGGCCCATACATGTAACAGCTCCGGGCCGACCTGGGGGGAGGGGGTAGGGGGGGTTTCCTCAGGTGGGGGGTCGAGGGGGGGTTTCGCCCAGGTGGGGGGTCCCAAATTTCAAAAAGCTCCAAAACGCCTAGAAATGCGTTTTTAGCACGTTTTTTTCAGTAAGGACGCTAAAAATCGCTATTTTAAGCTGTCAAATAGCGTTTTAGAGCTAAAACAAGCAAAAAATGACAAAAAGAGCTTCCAAAAACACCGATTTTTCTTAAATATCAGCAGTGGAAACGCCAAATTCGGTTTCTAAAGGCTTTTCAAGTGAATTTTAGGCTAAAAATTAGTGATTTCTGACCCAGTTTGTTAATACTGGAGCCACTACCACCACTTGTATTTTTTGGTCGGGGGGAGGGGTCCCTTAACCTGTCGCGGGGGGGGGGTTGAGGGGGGGTTTGGCCTTTCCAGCAGGGGGGTAACCCCCCCAACCCCCCTAGTACATGTATGGGTTGGCCCCCTCAGCCGGCCGCTACCCCGCTCAGGAATTTTTTGGAAGAATTTTGTATAGAAAATTATGATAAAAGTATGCCCGGAGTAGGTGTAAATGAGCTCAGAATAGCTCATTTTTGTGAAAAATAAGGTAAAAAACCTTGATTTTAGCCAAAAATCGGACTTTTAGCTTACCACCCGCTCAGCTCCCCTCAGGCGCTCGTACCCCGTCAGGAATTGAAAAGTCTACCTCCTCAGCCGAAATGCTAGTCCATGTCTGGTGGAACCATATGGTACCGGCACCGGTACGAATGCGAAGATAGGGGTACCATATGCCAAAACAGTGGCCGAATGTGGGGGTACCATGGCACCGGCATAACACAGTCAGGCATTTAAAAAAGCCTTTTTTAAAAAAAGCTTTTTTGAGGCTCATTTCGAAAAAATTTATTATATTCAAGGTATAGAAATTCTGCGGGGAAATGGCTGAATTTAGCCTCAGATATACAGGGTGTCAAAAAAAACAACCCAGCAGAGTTTTTGCTGCAGCAACAGCAAATCTCAACCGATTTGAATGAATCCTGCTTTAAATGAAAGACGAATAAATTCTTGAAAGACCGGTGAAGGCCCTATTAAGATACGATGCGTAGTTCCTGAAATATTTTCCTTCAAACTCAAAACAGAGATTTTGGCAGTGAACAAGGGTGATTCCGTTGCACTTCACAACAAACCGGATTCCTACTGCTGAGGGGCAACAAGACTTTTACAAATGAAGTAACCAAAGCATGTGTGGCACCAGAAAAACCTGGTTACGTTAGCCCTGAGCAGTAGGAATCGGTTTTATTATGAAGTGCAACAGAATAATAAAAATCGCTCTTGTTCATTGCCAAAATATGTTTTGACTTTGAGTGCAAATATCTCAGGAACTAAGCATCGTATCTTAATAAAAGCTTCACCAATCTTTCAAGAATTAATTTATCTTTCATATAAAACAGGACTCACTGAAATCGGTTGAGATTTGCGGCTGCTACAGTAAAAAATCTGCTGGGTTGTTTTAATCTCTGTTGTTCACTGCCAAAATCTCTGTTTTGATTTTTAAAGCAATTATCTCAGGAACTAAGCAACGCATCTTAATAAAAGCTACACCAATCGTTCAAGAATTTATTTATCTTTCATTTAAAGTAGGATTCATTCAAATCGGTTTAGATTTGCGGTTGCTACAGCAAAAAATCTGCTGGGTTGTTTTTTTTGACGCACCCTGTACATTTACAGTGCAGTTCTATCAATTTCATGCTCATTCTTAGCCTAAAGATAGGTTTAGAAGGGCAGCAGCCACTCTGTGAGCAATGCTGCAGGTAGAATATCGACTCTCAGACTCTAACACTATCTTTGAACTTAACTTTGTATCAGCTTTTGTGTTTAAAGTTGCTTCTGGTGCATCCCTGCACCTTCCGCAGGCTAAATTTCACGCATGGAAAAAACTTGGAAAAGAAAATTTCAAAAAAGCAATTCCAATAACCAACTTTAATTTAGCCACCGACTCCACAGAGAGGTCTGGTCGGTAGAAGATCAGATCGGAAAGCGTCGTGTAGGCAGGGGTTTCCTTCTCTCTCAGAGCCTAAACACCTTTGCATAAACAATATAATAATAATAATAACTAAATTAAGAGTCAGTCTCTGATTCGATCGACTCTCCGCCCTCATCCCTATGTCAAGTTGAAAATCGAACTTTTGCGTAGAGACCTGTGCGTTGGTGTATTAAGAGGCATTCATGAGTTATGTTAAACCTGCAAAGGGTTTATGGATTTGACGCTCCATTCCCGAGATACAAGCCGCCAAAAATCGGCCCGCTTAACTATGGGACCAAAATTCTCAACTCGAATTTCTTTCGTACCAATAAGAGTTGGGACTAAAAAATTGGGGATTTTAGGTAACTTTTTGAGTAGTTTAAGAATTTTTGGTCCAAAATTATTTTTGAGTAAAAATTTTTTTGCGACCACTTTGGCCGGCCCTAGCTCGTCTGGAACCCCCTACACAGTTTTTTTTATTTCAGAATTTTGTAGCGCTATCAATTTGCCAGACTTTGGTGTAAAGCATTTTGGGCTGCGACCCGACATTCGTGAGATATTCGCCTCCGAATGGCCAAAACCGTGCAGAATTTGCTAGTTTTGCAGTACACAAAGCTACGATGCCGGATTACTTTCATTGTAATAAGAGTTGGGACTAAAAAATTGGGG
This sequence comes from Sabatieria punctata, assembly GCA_030248155.1. Classification (NCBI taxonomy): domain Eukaryota; kingdom Metazoa; phylum Nematoda; class Chromadorea; order Araeolaimida; family Comesomatidae; genus Sabatieria; species Sabatieria punctata. The sequence continues at coordinate 28,968 of JASANB010002025.1, read as the reverse complement.
ATTTTAGGTAACTTTTTGAGTAGATTAAGAATTTTTGGTCCAAAATTATTTTTGAGTAAAAAATTTTTTTGCGACCACCTTTGGCCGGCCCTAGCTCGTCTGGAACCCCCCCATACACAGTTTTTTTTATTTCAGAATTTTGTAGCGCTATCAATTTGCCAGACTTTGGTGTAAAGCATTTTGGGCTGCGACCCGACATTCGTGAGATATTCGCCTCCGAATGGCCAAAACCGTGCACAATTTGCTAGTTTTGCAGTACACAAAGCTACGATGCCGGATTACTTTCATTGTAATAAGAGTTGGGACTAAAAAATTGGGGATTTTAGGTAACTTTTTGAGTAGATTAAGAATTTTTGGTCCAAAATTATTTTTGAGTAAAAAATTTTTTTGCGACCACCTTTGGCCGGCCCTAGCTCGTCTGGAACCCCCCCTACACAGTTTTTTATTTCAGAATTTTGTAGCGCTATCAATTTGCCAGACTTTGGTGTAAAGCATTTTGGGCTGCGACCCGACATTCGTGAGATATTCGCCTCCGAATGGCCAAAACCGTGCAGAATTTGCTAGTTTTGCAGTACACAAAGCTACGATGCCGGATTACTTTCATTGTAATAAGAGTTGGGACTAAAAAATTGGGGATTTTAGGTAACTTTTTGAGTAGATTAAGAATTTTTGGTCCAAAATTATTTTTGAGTAAAAAATTTTTTTGCGACCACCTTTGGCCGGCCCTAGCTCGTCTGGAACCCCCCATACACAGTTTTTTTTATTTCAGAATTTTGTAGCGCTATCAATTTGCCAGACTTTGGTGTAAAGCATTTTGGGCTGCGACCCGACATTCGTGAGATATTCGCCTCCGAATGGCCAAAACCGTGCACAATTTGCTAGTTTTGCAGTACACAAAGCTACGATGCCGGATTACTTTCATTGTAATAAGAGTTGGGACTAAAAAATTGGGGATTTTAGGTAACTTTTTGAGTAGATTAAGAATTTTTGGTCCAAAATTATTTTTGAGTAAAAAATTTTTTTGCGACCACCTTTGGCCGGCCCTAGCTCGTCTGGAACCCCCCATACACAGTGTTTTTTTTATATCAGAATTTTGTAGCGCTATCAATTTGCCAGACTTTGGTGTAAAGCATTTTGGGCTGCGACCCGACATTCGTGAGATATTCGCCTCCGAATGGCCAAAACCGTGCACAATTTGCTAGTTTTGCAGTACACAAAGCTACGATGCCGGATTACTTTCATTGTAATAAGAGTTGGGACTAAAAAATTGGGGATTTTAGGTAACTTTTTGAGTAGATTAAGAATTTTTGGTCCAAAATTATTTTTGAGTAAAAAATTTTTTTGCGACCACCTTTGGCCGGCCCTAGCTCGTCTGGAACCCCCCATACACAGTTTTTTTTTATTTCAGAATTTTGTAGCGCTATCAATTTGCCAGACTTTGGTGTAAAGCATTTTGGGCTGCGACCCGACATTCGTGAGATATTCGCCTCCGAATGGCCAAAACCGTGCACAATTTGCTAGTTTTGCAGTACACAAAGCTACGATGCCGGATTACTTTCATTGTAATAAGAGTTGGGACTAAAAAATTGGGGATTTTAGGTAACTTTTTGAGTAGATTAAGAATTTTTGGTCCAAAATTATTTTTGAGTAAAAAATTTTTTTGCGACCACCTTTGGTCGGCCCTAGCTCGTCTGGAACCCCCCATACACAGTTTTTTTTATTTCAGAATTTTGTAGCGCTATCAATTTGCCAGACTTTGGTGTAAAGCATTTTGGGCTGCGACCCGACATTCGTGAGATATTCGCCTCCGAATGGCCAAAACCGTGCACAATTTGCTAGTTTTGCAGTATGGTTTTGGCCATTCGGAGGCGAATATCTCACGAATGTCGGGTCGCAGCCCAAAATGCTTTACACCAAAGTCTGGCAAATTGATTGCGCTACAAAATTCTGAAATAAAAAAACTGTGTAGGGAGGGGGTTCCAGACGAGCTACGGCCGGCCAAAGGTGGTCGCAAAAAAAATTTTTAGTCAAAAATAATTTTGGACCAAAAATTCTTAAACTACTCAAAAAGTTACCTAAAATCCCCAATTTTTTAGTCCCAACTCTTATTGGTACGAAAGAAATTCGAGTTGAGAATTTTGGTCCCATAGTTAAGCGGGCCGATTTTTGGCGGCTTGTATCTCGGGAATGGAGCGTCAAATCCATAAACCCTTTGCAGGTTTAACATAACTCATGAATGCCTATTAGTGCACCAACGCACAGCTCTCTACGCGAAAGTTCGATTTTCAACTTGACATACCAAGGGTCGATCAAATCAGAGACTGACTCTTAAGTTGGGAGAGAGTACCAAACTATAGAAGAGCACTTTTCCAGTCACCATCACGAGTGCAACAGAGCTCTCGGTAGAGGGACAGAGAGCACTGGCCAATACTCGGTAGGACTTGGTGATTCTGAGACTCTCGCTCATGCACACTCCCTCGTAGACCGCCTCCAGTGGGTTGAACACGTCCACTAAATCAGTGCAACTCTTGGTTTGACGGTCTGCCCCTACCCATAGCCTCTGGGGTCTAGGCCAAAGCCCGACCGTTTTCTATCTGCCGACAAGTAACGAGTATTTTTTGGCAAATTTATAGTAATTTTTTTCGAATTTCAGACAGAAAAAATTGATGGAATTGCCTGAAAAAAAGCTACTTTTAGCCGAATTTGAGTACGGTTTTTTTGCGATTTTTACGAGTCTAAATTTGCGAGATTTGACCGTTTTTTAGCATCCAAAGCACTCTAGCAGAATTTAGGCTCAGGCTCCCTCACCCGGCCGGCGCTAGATCTACAGCCCTACCCCGCTCAGAATACATGTAACAGGTAATCGCCGAAGGAGAACGGGGTTGGCGAGATCTGGCGTCGGCAGGGAGGTCTCAGCCCAAATTTTAGGGAGGGGGTGGGCACTGAAAACGCCAAAAAATCGAAAAAATCGCAATTTCTCGCTAAAAATCGTCAAAAAGCGCTAATTTGGGCTGAAATACAGCTAAAAAGCGTTGTTTTGCAGGCGATTTTCGCAATTTTTGTGTCTGAAATTGTAAAAAAATCGCAAAAATTTGTTCAAAAAACTACTTGCCAGAAAAATCGGAGGGGAGTTGGAAAATCGTCTCTGGTCGGGGGGGTCTGGCCTAAATCGGGTGGGGGCAGACCCCCTGTTACATGTATGCCTCCTCCCGTCCGCGGATGACCTGGTTACATGTATGCGGTAGTTACTGTCACTGATATGGGCAAAGGGGGGGGGGGGCCGAGGGCGACTGATCTCCTCAGGTTCTGACCTACACCCCTCAGGGCGTCGTTACCGACGCTCAGCCCCTCTCAGGATCTGAAATTTACCACCCCTCAGCGGAAATGCTAGCCCATGTCTGGTACTCATTAATATTAAAAGTAATTTTTCGTTGGCAAGTTGCGCCCAAATTTGGGGTAAGATACAGATGTAATGGGGCTGAAGGTATGTAAATAAAAATTCAACTCTCAAGAATCTATCTCAAGAAAAAGATTCACTCAAATCGGCTGAGATCAGCAGTTGCTACAGTAAAAGAAATTGTTCTTCCTGTGCATTAAAAAAGCCTCACTCACACACGTATCGGTCCATGTTAGAGGCGTAGCCTTTATCGGTCTGACTGTTCTTACACTTCTGCAACCGCAGCGTCACAGCACCGCTGTCCTGCACGAAGTAAACGGCATCTCTGCGCGAACACGGGTGAACCTGACAAGAACAACAGGTAGAAATGGCTAATAAGACAGTCGTGCATTCCGGCACCTACCATACACCGGTACCATTATGGCGGCTGACCTGTACACTGGACATCACTCAAATATGCAAATTCTAGAGTGCCAACTGGTATTGGGTATTGGCTTTTTTATGACCCAATACTAATTAGGACCTATAAAAATTGAACTGAAAAACTGACGTGAAAAAAAACGATAAGATTGACCAATGAAGGTATAAAGAAGGAACTGAGGAGGGTTAAGGAACGACCTAACCTCTCTTCAGGCTGCCGCTAGCCACCATGAATTTTAGGAAGAATTTTGTATAGATAATTACTGTATAATAAAAGTAGGCCTGGATTTGGTCTATGAAGGGGGTTGGGCAGTCAAAACGCTCGAAAATGGCAAAAAATCCTCAAACATCGTTAATTTAGGCTCAAACCCAGCTAAACAGTGCTGTTTTACAGGCGATTCTGGCAATTTTTGTGTCTGAAATTGTAAAAAATCGCAAAAATTTGCTGAAAAATTACTTGCCCGAAAAATCGGCCGGGGGTCGGAAAATCGTCTGGGGGTCCAATCCGGGCGGTCTGGCCTAAGTCGAGTCCAGACCCCAAGACCCCCTGTTGTAACATGTATACCCCTAAATATCATGGGTGGGTGGAGGGAGGGGGGTGGGTGGGGGAGGGGGGTATGGCCGGCCGAGGGGGAGGGTATACCCCCTTACCCATGTATGCCCTGAGCCGAAATGCTAGCCCATGTCTGGTAGGTACCGGTGCCTGACTGGATAAAGGTGGAGAAAAAGAGAGAAGAGTAAGAAGCAAGTAAGCAACCTGACTAAAAGAGGCCATATTTTTGTCGAGTAACACCTGTGCCGTGGTCTGCAGTGTATGCGTGTCCAGAAACAACACCTCTCTACCGTATACCATTATTAGCATATTGCGCACTGCAGGATGGTAGACCAGCTGCAGCGCCGGACACCCGTCCTCCGCACTGGCCGCTGATTGGCTGCTCTCCTCGCTCGTTCTACAATTGAACGTCGCTGATTGGTCGGTTGAACGGTAGATTGGCAGTTGCTACTGGCCTGGCTGGCACCATAACTTTTAGCTATCGACCGGATAAACGGTTCCGGTGATCAGGGTGCCGGAACCGGAACGTTTTGTTTTTTGCTCTTTTCAGAATTCAGACAAAAATTTGCGTTATCTCAGTTAAAACAAAACATAAAATATCATCTAAAACTGTGTTTTCGGCAATAATTGTTTTTAAAACCACTAAAAAGTATCGTTTATTGCTCACTGCCCTAGCCCAAATGGATCCTAGTGATTTTTTACAGTGGTTCTACTAGCATTTCACAAGTTTTACATTGAACTTCTCAATAATGGATGTTCCATTTTCAAAAGTTTCACCATCTATACTTTTACAGAGACTGTACAAAATACTCATAATTTAGCTGAAATAGCAATATTTCATAGAAATTAGTTCTAGCTCTAACCATAGATGGGCGGGGGGTTTAGTCCCTTTAGGGCGTCAAAGACCCCTCCCCATACATGGGCCGGAAAAATCCGGAGGGGGGTAGGGGGGTTGGAGACCTCGGGGCGGGGGGGGCTCCCCCCGAAAAAAGGCCAAAAATCGCCTATTTTGCCTTAATTGTCTCTGCACGAGAAAGCGGGCCAAAATGGCCATTTTGCGGGCCATGAGGAAGCAAAGAATTGAATGGGATTGTTGAAAATTTACATACAGATGTAGTTTTGATAGAAAAGAACGAATTCGAAGTCCGTTTTGCCCTAGCTCTCTTTGTTCGTCTGATATAGAACCCTGTACCTTCCAGAGTATGACAAAGCTCAAGGTTGCTAAACTAAAAATTTAGATACTGAAACATATGTAAAAATACACGCTGAATCTCATGGTAACATCCATTTTTTTGTTTAAAATCGAAAATTCCATTTTTTCGGACTCTGAAATTTTTAAAGCGAAAAAAACTCAAATTTTTGTGGTAGGAAAAGTCGTTTGAATGGCTTAAAAGATGCGCCATTTTGTCCTCTTTTCAATGGTATAAAGATATCTAGGGGTTGGATGGGGTAGACGGGCCACTTTGGCCATCTGAATGCTCAAAAATCGATCATCTATTTTACTTTTTCTCAAAATAAATGCCTTAGGATTAGTTTGTTTAGGTTATATGCATAACACTAATTGCAGAATGACGTTTTAATGCCTTAGATAGTTTAAACAGACCATTTGCTACTGTTTTCACATCTGCATATAGGTGTCTCCTCTTCTGAGGTGCGCCATTTTGAGCATGACTTATGTGTGATACAGTAAGTGCCGACTCTTCTGTCAATTTCATGCAGAACGCAAAAAATCATTGATTATTTTACATTTCTTCTGTATTTTACTTTCTATTGTTTACTCAGTCGGTTTAATAGACATCTTTTGAATTTGAACTTAATGGTATCATTAGTTCAAAATATATGACTGATTGGATAAAGGTGGTTTTTATAAAAACGGTCAAAATGCCAGATATGTAGTTTTGGTTTTTTGTCTATACCGATTGCTCAATTTCCACTAAACCAAAGTATTTAGTAGAAGATAACGAAATAAATCTAATGGTGACATCCACAGATTGCTCAAACCAGATTCCTGAGAAATAAATGAGCAAGATGTAGATTGTAGATAGGTTCTGACTGTAATATACCAAACCACAGGTGGTTTATTCAGTTTTACATGCAACATTAGCAATACTCGTTCCTGAATTTCTAAAAAACGACTAATTGGCTCAAAAATTGCATTTCAAAAAATTGGCAGAGGCTGGCTTTTTTGGTGTTGGCAAGCCCTCAGATTCCTTCTTTTCCCAATTTCTTCTCGAAATGGCCCGATGTTCGGTGGCATGGTTTATTCTGCATGATTGAAATGTTCAAAATTTTGATCCTATCAGGCTGTTGTTTTAGAGATGAGATGCGGCTTTTTGAATGTATATGCATTTCATTTACTAGGGAAGAAAATGACAAAAATGAAAACATTGTAGGGCTTCTACAACATCACTACAGTATGTACATTGCAGAAACAAGTCAAGTAGACCATGTGCGGAAAATACACCAGAATTTGTAAAATAATTGACCCAAAAATTGTTTCCATGAATATTTGTAGGGGATGCATTTCTTGATGAGCGCAAGCCCTTGAAACCCCACCAAGTTACCGATATGTTCCTGAAAATACTGTAATGGTGTGCGGAAAATAGAATAGGGAGTAGGAACAACCTCAGGCCTATGATGAGCCGTTTCTGAGTTACAGTGTCATGAAATGCCATTTTTGACTGTGTTGCTAACTGAAAATTATAGTTTTCAGGTTTTGATCATAAGCAGTGTCAGTGAATATTTGAATTCCAATTGACCTCTGAAATGTACTGCATGTGTCATTAACTAAGTTTTCTGACCAGGTAAACCAACTATGTTTGGAGAAATTGCAGTCAGAACCTGCATAAATCTTGCACACCATTACAATATTTTCTGAAACATATCCAAATTTTCATGGAAACAGTTTTTGGGCCAATTATTTGCAATTATTTTTAAAATTCTTGTGTATTTTCCACACATGGTCTACTTGACTTGTTTCTACAATGTACACAGTGTTGTTGTAGAAGCCCTACAATGTTTGCATTTTTGTCATTTTCTACTAGCAAATAAAATGCATATGCATTCAAAGAGCCGCATTGCTAAAACAGCAGCCTGATAGGATCAAAATGTTGAACATACCAACCATTCAGAATAAACCACACATTAGAAAAACATCAGGCCATTTTCAGAAGAATTTGGGAAAACAAGAAATCTGAGGGCTTGCCCACACCAGAAAAGCCAGCCTCTGCCAATTTTTTGAGATGCAATCTTTGTGGCAGTTAGTCGTTTTTTAGAAATTCAGGAACGCATATTGCTAATGTTGCGTGTAAAACTGAATAAACCACCTATGGTTTGGTAGATTGCAGTCAGAACCTATCTACAATTTACATCTTGCTCATTAATTTCTCAGGAATAGCTGGTTTGAGCAATCTGTGGATGTCACCATTAGATATATTTCGTTATCTTCTACCAAAACAGACTAAAAGTATTTTTACTTGGCTCGGCAAAAACCGCCGTTCGAAGCGGCCCTTAGGCTCCACTTTGCTTTACTAATCTATGTATTTGTGTTCTCTTCTCGGGGCATTCTACAAATAACTGCTTGCTTGAAAGAAATACATTGGTTTAGTGGAAATTGAACAACCGGTATAGACTAAAAACCAAAACTACATATCTGGCATTTTTGACCGTATGATTCCATTAAGTTCGAATTCAAAGTATGTCTATTAAACCGACTGAGTAAACAATAGAAAGTAAAATATAGAAGAAATGTAAAATAATCAATGAATTTTTGCGTTCTGCATGAAATTGACAGAAGAGTCGGCACTTACTGTATCACACATAAGTCATGCTCAAAATGGCGCACCTCAGAAGAGGAGACACCTATATGCAGATGTGAAAACAGTAGCAAATGGTCTGTTTAAACTATCTGAGGCATGAAAACGTCATTCTGCAATTAGTGTTATGCATATAACCTAAACAAACTAATCCTAAGGCATTTATTTTGAGAAAAAGTAAAATAGATGATCGATTTTTGAGCATTCAGATGGCCAAAGTGGCCCGTCTACCCCATCCAACCCCTAGATATCTTTATACCATTGAAAAGAGGACAAAATGGCGCATCTTTTAAGCCATTCAAACGACTTTTCCTACGACAAAAATTTGAGTTTTTTTCGCTTTAAAAATTTCAGAGTCCGAAAAAATGGAATTTTCGATTTTAAACAAAAAAATGGATGTCACCATGAGATTCAGCGTGTATTTTTACGTATGTTTCAGTATCTAAATTTTCAGTTTAGCAACATTGAGCTTTGTCATACTCTGGAAGGTACAGGGTTCTATATCAAACGAATAAAGAGAGCTAGGGAAAAACGGACTTCGAATTCGTTCTTTTCTATCAAAACTAAATCTGTATGTAAATTTTCAACAATCTCATTCAATTCTTTGCTTCCTCATGGCCCGCAAAATGGCCCACTTTCTCGTGCAGTGACAATTAAATAAGCGAAAATTTCCTCCCTCCGGGAGGGGGGGGGGTGGGTGGGTGGCCGAGGGGGGTATGGCCGGCCGAGGGGGAGGGGTATACCCCCCTTACGCCCCGGCCCATGTATGCCCCTCCCGGAGGGAGAAAACTTTCGCCCATTTAAGGCAAAATATATGTTGGACAATTTTCGGGATCCCCGACACCTCCAGACTTCTCCGAAATTGTCCGGCCCCTGTATGGTTCTAGCCAGACATGGGCTAGCAGGTTTCGGCTGAGGGGTGGTAAATTTTCAAATTCCGAGGGGGCTGAGGGGACTGATGCGGAGGAGACAGTTAGCCAAAAAGTCCGACTTTTGACAAAAATAAAGCTTTTCGGTTTACTTTTCACTAAAATAGGTTAAAATAGCTATTAAGAGCTAATTTACGTCTCTCATCTAGACATATTTTTATCATAATTTTCTATACGAAATATATCAAAAAATTCCTGAGAGGGGGGTAGCGGCGGCCTGATGGCGAAGCAGGACTATTAGGCGATGCCGATTAGGCGACGCCGATTAGGCGATTTAGCGGTACTATTAGGCGACGGTACTATTAGGCGACAGAAATAATTTTTTTCTATAAGTCCGTACGGCAACATAGGTTACCACTAAAACATAGCACAACAATGCAAACAGCACAACAGCAATTAAAACAAAATTTAACAAAATAGAAAAGCAATTTCAAGGACTAATTTAAAAAATAGGTGCAACACCATGGATGGATAAATTCCAACTCACTGAGCACTCATTAGTAGAGTAGAAAACATTTCTGCAGATGTCGCCATACATGGACCACAGGGGGTCCGGGGGGTTGCCCACACCTCAACTTGGGCTCTACCTCCCAAACGACCCCACCCACCCACCTGAAGCCGACTGTTGTTCCTGAGCCCACACACTAAAATCGCCGCGGCCCTCCCCCAAACCGGCAGGCCCACCCTCAAATTTTCGGATTTTGACTACCCCCAACCCATTTTTCCGGCCCATATATGCATGTCGCAGAACATTTATAAAGCGCCAGATGGATGGACGCGCCGCATCAAATTCTCGCTGCGAAACTCTGTGAGCTGCTTCCGCAAGTTATTGGTGCGTCGTGCATCGTCTGCATCCAAAGTGCGTTAATGAACATAGCAACCCAAAAAATATGTGGCCGACCCGACGGCCGCTCGCGTGCTCGACGCAAGCTGGGGAATAGGGACAAGTGCCAGGATCTGAGTTAGAAACAGTCAGGACAGGTGGCTTGGTTAGCTATAAGTTAACGAGTTGTACTATTATCTATTAATGTTTTTTGTCGCCTAATAGTACCATCGCCTAATCGGCGTCGCCTAATCGGCATCGCCTAATCGGCCTCGCCTAATAGTAGCGTACCGGCCTGATGGGGGATGTGTCAGAGCCTGATGTTCATGACTGGTTCTAACTTATACAAAAATAGATAAGTTGTTGTCTGCAACATTACGGTGCGAAATTTTCGACGCTTAGAGCAATTTCAAATTTTTAACCCTACTTGAAAAAGTTGTGGTTCCGGTCGATCACTAATAACTTTTAACCGAAAAACAGCTACTTTCTAGGCACTCTCAGCATCTGAATCGGCTTTATGATGAACTTGGCAGAGGAGGAGAGGAGAGCCTGTCCGGTTCTGGTCGTTTTGTCGGCACTACCTTCATCAAGAATGTTGGTGCTGGAAATTTTGAACACCTGGCCGTTGCTGGAGGGCGTTCTGCTCACGCACAGGTCGTTCACCAGCATCAGATTGCCTTGTTGGGTGAGAACTGCAATCTACCACTCTCGTTTAACACTCAGGCACTTAACGCCCTTTATGGTACTGGCACCATCATGGTACCCCCACGTTCGGGGCCTGTGGTGGTACCATAATATGGCACCCCTACCTTCCCACTGCTACAACTACCATATATGGTACCATCAAATCAAATCAAATTTTTATTCGCACCATATATGGTACCGGCGCGATATATGGTAGCGGCACGATATTTAGTAGCGGCACCCATGCAGACATGGGTACCATATATGGTGTCGGTACCATAAACGGCGTTAAGTGCCTGACTGTACTAGGGGTTTCCGGGTACCCTAGAAATGCGAACCCCGCGAGACAGTTTGGGACCCCTACCTAAAAATGCAAGTACTAGTAGAGGCTGCAGTACTAACAAACTAACACCGAAATCACTGCTTTTAGCTTAAAATTCGCTTGAAAGGCCTTTGGAAACCGACCAATTTTGGCGCATTTCCGCTGCTGATATTTAAGAGGAATCGGTGTTTTGGGAAGCCCTTTTTATCGCTATTTTGCTTGTTTTAGCATTAAAACGGTATTTGGCAGGTTACAAAACGATTCTTAGCCTCCTTACTGAGAAAAAAAGCGAAAAAACGCATTTCCAGGCGTTTTGGAGCTTTTTGAAACGTTGCACTGCCCTCTGGGCGAAACCTCAATCGACCCCAAATTTGACAGACACCCCCTCCCACACGCGCCCCGGATGCCTTATACCATGTACCATGTATGCCTTAAAGTGCGTGAATGGCAGGTAATAGTTAGAGACTTCCCGACCGAAGGTGGGGAGTGCTGTCACTCTCCCGCCTCAACACTTACAAGAAATATTAGAGGAGCAGAAAGGGTCCAAAGAGAAGCTGTGTAGCGTTTCAGTATAAGACTTCTTCCATATCTTCTCTCCGGTATCAGCGTTCCAAAGCACCAAACTGTAGGGCGGGTGTAGCGCCAGCAGAAAATCTTTGGACGTATCTTGCCATCGCAGCCAGTGCAGATCTAACAACCACTAATGGATGACTTTGCGCTGTGATACATGTATGGCAGCACTGAACTGTGCAATAATAAAAGCAGAACTACCTGTGGCCTTAGCACCAGAATCGTTGAAAGAAGAGTGAAGTGAGGAGGAGTTAACGTCCCAAACGATTATGTGTCCTTTTTCGTCCACCGACGCCAACCGCATATGTGAGGGGATTTTGGAACCGTGAGGGTAGTTTTCAAAACACCAACGAACCTGCAATTTGCATATTAACAGTGGTGCTGCTACACTACATAGAGAAGCTGCTTTGAATTTGCTGCTGAGAGCATTAAAGAGTTAGACTTAGACTCGGACTTAGAAATCTCCGCCTTGTGGCCGATTCTTACAGGATATAAACGCGCAACTCTGTTTAGATAGGGTGTGTACTCGGACAGAGACATGGGCGAAGGGGTCAAGAAGCCCCTCAGGCTCAAACCTTCAAACCTTACATCGGTCAGGCACTAAACACCGTTTATGGTACGGACACCATAGATGTAGATGTCTTGGGTAGTGGTCAGACCTGGGCTAGCATTTCGGCTGAGGGGGGGTAGAATTTTCATTTCCTGAGGGGGCATAGGAGCGCCTGAAGGGGGCTGAGGGGTGGTAAGCCAAAAGTCGGATTTTTAGCTAAAATCAAGGTTCTTTGGCTTATTTTTCATTAAAATAAGTTATTCTGAGCTCATTTACACCTAATCCAGGCATATTTTTATCATAATTTTCTATACAAACTTCTTCCAAAAAAATTCCTGAGGGGAGTAGCGGCCGGCTGAGGGGGGCTCAACCACCACACAGACCCCCTTTTGCCCATGTCTGGTAGTGGTACCATATATGGTACCGGCATCCATGGCCATGGGAAGGAGGGGTACCATATATGCTGTCGGTAACATAAACGGCGTTAAGTGCCTGACTGTAATATTTAGATAAACTATAGAAAGTTCAAGAAATCCATGACTAGTAGTCTAGAAAGTAAGTGGTCAAAAAACAGCAGTCACCTTAGTAACAGTGGCTCTGTGAGCCGCCAACGTTTGTACGAGTTTAACGGACCGCGGGTCCAACACCACCACCACACTTTGAGAGCCATAGGCCAGCAGACCCTGGTAACCCCTAAACAACAAGTATACAGCTAACTACACTAGAATGCTTGTGCAGACTGGTAACAGTTCTCACGAAAAGTTTTCTCGAATTTTAAAATATACCTAGCCTACCAGACCCTCTTACAGCTGCAGCTTTACTACACGTTTGTTAGCCATTACTTGCTACCAATAAAATTAGAGAAACACCTACCAATCGACGGCGCCTTTGTTGGCCGGACTGAGTGCGCCGGTGAAAATACGCGTCATTATTTATTGCTCAGTAGTAGTCAGTTCAGTGTCAAGCCAACACTATTCTTCTTCTCTCTATCTGACCATCTTTGGCTTCTTTTACCACAGAACGGACCATGCTTTCTTCATCGCTGACGCACCTACAAACAAAGCAAAAAGGAGCACAATGGTGGGCAACGGCGAAGGAACGGGCAAAAGGTTAAAACGGCTGCGTCGACAGAACCGAGCACAAGGAAAAATCCTTCGAATAAGGATTGAAGAAGTTGGAATGGAAAGTTAGAAAACGGAAAATACAGTATGGCCAAAAAAGGTGACACCCCCTTTTTCGGACTTTACTCAAACGATTCGTTCTTGGTCACTCACTTCATTATCAATTTGGCTAAGGAAAATTTTTGAACCCAGCGGGTCAAAATAGGTCGGGTACACTATTGATTGACAAAAAGTTCCCTTCAGAAATGCATGAATGCTGAGCATATGAGGAACACGGCTTGTCACAGCATGTTTCTAAAAGAAACTTCAGAGGTCCATAACTTGCGACTGAGTGGCCGTAATATTCTGAATCAGCGGAAAAAACTGCATCGGATAGATACCACGTTATGCCCATATTTGACAGATAACTTATTGTCTGAGTACCAGGGCATAAAAATTACATAAGTAGCTCAGGTAGTGTTCCGACGATATCAAAACTTGTCGATATTCGATATCGATATCGATATCGATATTTTCTGCTCAATATCGATCGATATCGATATCGATATCGATATTTATAGTTATGCAAGAAAATGTGAAAGTTTGAAAGAGCAAACTGCTCTCGGTGCTTATCAGTCAAGCACTGATGCATTCAGCGATCTGATATCAATTTAGTAGAGAATCGCAGAAAAGGTAGTAGCCCTTTTGAAGCCCTTCAATGAAAGGGTTGACCCCTCAGGCTGACGCCCCAGCCCCACCCTCATTAGGCTCAAACAGAATAGCGTATTTTAACTAATTTTAATGACAAATATGTCAAAAAACCTTGATTTTAGTAAAAAGTCGGACTTTTTTGCTTACCATCCTTTCAACCACCCATCAGCCGGCGGTACCCCTCAGGATTTGAAAATGTACCACCGCCCCAAAATACTAGTAGTTCAAGTCTGCTTCTGCCCTCCTGCTTCAAGTGAGCGGAGTGAGCAGATTTTCAGTGTTGCTGCAGACATTTAAGAAGCATACATGAGCCGGAAAAATGGGTTGGGGTAGTCAAAATACTAAAATTTTGGGTTGGGCCTGCCGGTTTGGGGGGTCGCGGCGATTTTGGTCGGTGGGTCAGGAACAAAAGTCGGCTTCAGGTGGGTGGGTGGGTGGTTGGGGTCGCTTGGGGGGATCGAGCCCAAGTTGGAGGGTGGGCAAACCTCCCAACCCCCGCGGCCCATGTACGCTAAGAACCTAAGCGTTGCTGTCAGAAAGCTGAGAATGACGAGAAATTGATGTTTCTGAGAATCATCATGCCACTGTTAGGTTTTGACTATAGAATCGATTTCTGAGTTGTTCAGGAAAACAGTTTTTTTACTGTTCCAGAGAAATATACTTGGTGTCAGTTTTGTTTTATTTCCTGATTTTCCACACAAAAAATATCGAAAATATCGATGCGAAATATCGCGATATCGATATCGATATCGATATTGGAAAAAGGGTCGATATATCGACTTTTCGATATCGATATCGATATATCGTCGGAACCCTAAGCTCAGGAGCGGTCAGATTGAAAAACAGATGTCATTTTCGTAATCAGCGGAAAAAAACTGCATTGGGTGATATAAATTTTGATGGCTCTGTACCCTAGATGCGACTGAATTGAGTCATCTATCAAACGAGAATGTTATAGCCAGTGCAGGCGCTTTCTTCCCAACTCATAGGCAACGTATTACGTAGAGCAAACAAATGGTTATTTCCGGAATCAGTAGAAAAACTAGTGTTCCGACGATATCAAAACTTGTCGATATTCGATATCGATATCGATATCGATATTTTCAACTCAATATCGATCGATATCGATATCGATATCGATATTTATAGTTATGCCAGAAAATGTGAAAATTTGAAATAGCAAGCTGCTCTCGCTGCTTATCAGTCAAGCACTGATGCATTCAGCGATCTGATATCAATTATTAGAGAATCGCAGAAAAGGTAGTGGCCTTTCTGAACCCCTTCAATGAAAAGGTTGACCCCTCAGGCCGATGCCCCACCCTCACAGGCATAATGAGCTCAAACAGAATAGCATATTTTAACAAATTTTAATGACAAATATGCCAAAAAAAACTTGATTTTAGTAAAAAGTCGGACTTTTTTGCTTACCATCCTTTCAACCACCCATCAGGCGGCGGTACCCCTCAGGATTTGAAAATGCTTAGTCGAAATACTAGTAGTTCATGTCTGCTTCTGCCCTCCTGCTTCAAGTGTGCGGAGTGACCAGATCTTCAGTGTTGCTGCCGACATTTAAAGAACTATACAGTATGTACATGGGCCGGAAAAATGGGTTGGGTCAAAATACTAAAATTTGGGGGTGGGCCTGCCGGTTTGTGGGGGTGTCGCGGCGATTTTGGTGGGTGGGTCAGGAACACAAATCGGCTTCAGGTGGGTGGTGGGGTCGTTTTGGCGGGATCGAGCCCAAGTTGGAGGGTGGGCAAACCCCCCGGACCCCCCCGCGGCCCATGTATGCTAAGAACCGACGCGTTGCTGTCAGAAAGCTGAGAATGGCGAGAAAATGATGTTTCTGAGAGCTATCATGCCACTGTTAGGTTTTGACTATAGAATCGATTTCTGAGTTGTTCAGGAAAAACTGTTTTTTACTGTTCCAGAGAAATAAACTTGGTGTCAGTTTTGTTTTGTTTCCTGATTTTCCACACAACAAATATCGAAAATATCGATGCGAAATATCGCGATATCGATATCGATATCGATATTGGAAAATGGGTCGATATATCGACTTTTCGATATCGATATCGATATATCGTCGGAACCCTAAGAAAAACTACACAAAAAACTGCTTTGTACCGCGGGTTATGCTCGCTCATGCTAGCGAGTAGTCCCACTCAAGAAATACTGTCCGTCTCAACCTTGGACGCAAATTTCTCCGACTTTGAACAGACAGTCAAACTGCAAGTCGCACAGTGAAGAACCGGTCCAGCCGGTCGAATAACCAAAAACCGGACATAAACGGTAAACTGCATAATTTCTATGTAAAATAGCATGCAACTGCTGAACATACATGTGTATGGGGGGTGCCCAGGGGGGACAAAAATAAAAATCTACCAAACGTTGCTAGAGGCTGCTAGAAAGCCTCCAGATGCGTTTTTAAGCCACAGAAATCAATTTTGGCAACTACGCACCCTTCCTCCAGGCAACTCCGCACCAAAACCGAAATTTTTTCAAATTTTCTTTTAAAATTTCGATTTTTTGACAATGTCTCTGTCAGAAAGTGGTTTTTTTGACAATTTTTTGTCGAAAATTTTTATATTTACCGCAAATTTTTGAATTTTATCCAAAAATTTCGAATTTTTCGCCAAAATTTTGGGCGAAAATTAAAACTTCCCGCCAAAATTTGAATTTCCCACCGAAAATTTGCACCTAGTATATGGAGGCAACTACGCACGGAGACCTGGCTGTCCCTCTGAGCCGCCGACCATGCACATGTATGCTGCTGAAAAAACATTGCTTTGCAAGTATACCTACCTAGGTATATGCACTACTTATAGGTTTACGACCGTCTTTCGTCTTTAGACAGTGGTTTCAGACTTTGTTATGACATGCTATCATACATGTAACAGGGGGTCTGCCCCCACCCGACTTAGGCCAGACCACCCCGGATGGGACCCGGACCACCCCCCCCCCCGAGACGATTTTTCCGACCCCCCTCCGATTTTTCTGGCAAGTAAGTTTTTGAGCAAACTTTAGACACAAAAATTGCCAAAATCGCCCGTGAAACAGCACTTTTTAGCAGTATTTCAGCCCAAAAATTGCGATTTTTGAGCGTTTTTTAGTGCCTAACCCCCTCCCAAAATTTAGGCTCAGAGTCCCCTTCGGCGGATGACCTGTTACATGTACGCATGCTACCTATACGCTTAAAGTAAAAGAATAGTCATATTTAGATGCAAAAAAAAGGTAAGCACGGCGTACTCTTATTTCGTGGCTATTTTTCATTCTTTATTGCACAGGTGTGAACCGGTGCAAAATCGAGCAATAAGGCCACTATTTCTTATTTGGTAGTGTGGGGAACAGGGTTAATGCTCTATAAACAGACACAGGCGACGGAATGACATGTGGCATCAGATGACTGCTGACGATCTCTTGATTATTATTTAACATGTCAACATAACATCTAATTACTGCTTGCTATATTCAGCTTTACCTCAGATAGACTAAGTGTTTTTTGCTTTTTTTGCTGTAAAACGTGCGTACTCAAATTCTAAATCTTTAACAAACATGACCGAATGCGGTATCAAACAACTGCTTTTGACTTCCACACATCCACAACCAATTACTGCATGCTACCTCAGCTCAGATTACGCGCTCTCGTCATATCGTCTCACTTCATAGAAGTCATAGTAGTTCATATCGGCCCCATAACCCCACTTAGAAAAAAACTTGCTATAAAATTCATACGCATAGACGTAGATTCGTGCCCAGGGCAAGATCGGTAGACCATTAGCCTAGCTAGAGAATAAGCACAGTTAGAAAGATTGGGATCGAAACCCCAGAACGGTCGCCCTTTTTAAACGACGATCACCAGCACCACTATGAAAAAATAGAAAAAAAAGTTTTCTCAGTCATCTTTTGAAAGATACAGGGTGTCTCAAAAAAAATGATCACATTTCTTTTTACTGCCATTTCCGCAAATGTTGACCAAATAGGCTGAAATTTGGACTATAGGTGCCAAAATTTGGGGAATTTTATGTGTTAAAGTTTGGTGCACTAGGCTTGACTCATTCCCGAGAAATTTCAAAAAAAGTGAAATTTGTTAAATCAATAGTGAAAGCCGGTCACCGGAAAAATGATCACATTTCTTTTCACTGCCATTTCCGTAAATTTTGACCAAATAGGCTGAAATTTGGATTATGGGTGCCAAAATTCGGGGAATTTTATGTGTTAAAGTTTGGTGTAGTAGGCTTGACTAATTCTCGAGAAATTTCAAAAAAAGTGAAATTTGGTAATTTCAATAGCGAAAGCCGGTCACCGAAAAAACGTTACATTACATTATCGCCTAAACTCTAACGATAGCGTTGGAGTTCATGCGTCAACTTCTTACACACGAATTACCCTGAACTTCTGCGTTTACGCTCCAAATTTCATCCAATTCCGACAAAAATTAGAAAAGATACAGGAAAAGGAAATGTTTACATTTTTCGTGACCGGCTTTCACTATTGAAATTACCAAATTTCACTTTTTTTCAAATTTCTCGGGAATGAGTCAAGCCTAGTGCACCAAACTTTAACACATAAAATTCCCCGAATTGTGCCACCTATGGTCCAAATTTCAGCCTATTTGGTCAAAATTTGCGGAAATGGCAGTAAAAAGAAATGTGATCATTTTTTCGGTGACCGGCTTTCACTATTGAAATTACCAAATTTCACTTTTTTTGAAATTTCTCGGGAATGACTCAAGTCTAGTGCACCAAACTTTAACACATAAAATTCCCCGAATTTTGGCACCTATGTTCCAAATTTCAGCCTATTTGGTCAAAATTTGCGGAAATGGCAGTAAAAAGAAATGTGATCATTTTTTGAGACACCCTGTAGCTACCAATTTTTCCACATGAGTAGGCCTGCCTTAGATGCATATTTCGGCGCACTTAATTTTAGAGATCCTTGAATAACAAATTAAAAAATGGAAAAAAAGAAAAATGTGCCGTCGCGACATTCCCTTTGTAAAACATCTGTAGCATTCGAATGCGCCGATAGATATATCTGCCCAAGAGCGAAGGGGTAGATATGACAATTTGCCATCGATTAAGCATAAATACAGTATAGATAAAAAAAAATGTCCCATCGCTTTTTCGGCCTTCACTCAAACGTTTCGTTCTCAGTCACTTCTTTACCGATTTGGCTCAAATTTTCAGCAAAAATTAACAACATGCTTGGCTAAATATTCTGCAAGTGTGGGGCCAAAATTTCGACTAATACTGGTTTTATGACCCGAAAACTAGGAATGAGGGTGGTCCACGCAAATTTATTTTTTTTCGGTAATACAAGGAGTACAGTTCTGAAACTTGCAGGAATGATTGGTGTTGCTATTGGGCATAACATGCTAAGCGGGCAGCCCTGTAGCTCAAAGGGCACTAAAATGGGGGAATTTCAAAAACATGAGTGAAAATCCCATAGTTAAGAAATCTGCACCTTCTAGAATCAAAGCACTGAATCTGTTGTTAATCAACGTAGATTGTAGCAGGAAGTTCGACAAATAAATGAACCTGATATTTAAGCTCTGTTCCACACCATAGTAACCATCCCTGCAGCGTTTTTTGAAAATTGAAAATCTTTAGAATCGTCATTTTGCTGGTTTTACGAAGAAAAGGGTAATATGGATTCGGACCCCCGGACCCCCGGACCCCCAGACTGGTACGGAAAAATGGTTTTTAAGATTCGGAACCCCACCTAGGCCGTAGTTTAAATTTCACGAAATTTTATTTGAAAATTATATGGGGCACATTTGGACACCTCGGCACGCGGACCATTCCCCCCATCCACCGAGCACCCTAACTTTAGGCCTCAGTTTCAAGCTGCAATTCAAGTTTCTTCCGGCACCAATTTTCACTTTATTTCTTCTACTTTAGTGTATGATCTCTGCTGTTCTTCCGGTACCAATTTTCACTTTATTTCTCCTATTTTGGTGTACGATCTCTTCTGATCTTCCGGTACCGATTTTCACTTTACTTCTTCTATTTTAGTGTATGATCTGTGCTAGTGCGTCTGGTCGCAAATTCTCTCTGGTAGATTGGAGTACTGACGCAACTCTGTTCGGGCACTTTATACTTGATTCGATATTGCCGTATGGTGTGATTACATATTTCCTTGTGTAGCGTAAGTACGATAAATCTTTTTAAATACTTCGTTATTATTGGTCTACCTACATGCGCGCGTACTACTGTTTCTAAGTAAATTAATTTGAAATATAATTTAATTATAATTTACTTGTATTAGTAAATTTCTAAAAAAATTAATTGAAATTATACTTATAATTTACTTAAGGCAAAAATTCACTTTTAATATAATTCAAACTATAATTTACTTGTATTAGTAAATTTCTAAAAAAATTAATTGAAATTATACTTATAAATTTACTTAAGGCAAAAATTCACTTTTAATATAATTCAAACTATAATTTAGTTGTATTATTAAATTTCTAAAAAGTATAGTTAAAAAATTATAATTATAATTTACTTAGCAACAGTAGCGCGTACGAATATACTACTGTACTGTGGAACCAATGTGATGCTCCTTTCGAGCGAAAGAGATACAATGTAGTCTCGGTTAATGTGTTCAACAACGGCATTTCAATTCCCCCAATACTATCAGGGTTCGGATTCGGTCAGGGGATTTAAAATTTGTCATGGGATTTTGGGACTTATCAGCGGAAATTGCGGTGCGTCACTACATAAAAACATGCATTCAGTAGGTTGTAAGCAGAAATGAAAGCGCATGTAATTCAGACCATATCAGTGCGTTTTAGAAGGGTAATTTTTCAAAAATTTTTTCGCCCTGGTTGGACGGCTCAACCAACCTCTTCAAACTACTAAACCTGTTAGTTCTGTGGTCAGAATGCCTTTCTTAAGCGTTTTTGAAGTTGATTTTTTAGAAAATTTTAGCCCTGGTTGGACGGCCCAACCAAACCTCTTCAAACTACTAAAACTGTTAGTTGTATGCTCAGACTGCCTTTCAAACGCAATTTTCAAAATTTCCTCGCATCTGGTTGGGCAGGCAAAATCGGGGGCATGTCAGGGGATTTTGGATCAACAGATTGCCACGACCCTGACTATGATGATGTTGCGCACCAACAAGCACCGCCGCACGGCTCCCAACTTTATTCGCAGACTGGCCTGTCGGCCCACTCTCATCACACGTTAACTTAATCTATCAAGTCCATCATCATAACATCAACATCTCACAGTACCGGCGCCTAGTCAAAACATAATGACATCACCCTTTCCTCTCGCTACATTCTAACTCCACACACTCCTTACATGCGCAACAATGAGTTTTAGATTCATATATACAGTAGTAGCTCCTTTGCTGGTAAAGATTTCTAGCACAATTTTTATTCAGATTTGATGTACTTTCAGTGGAGCTCAGCGACAGTGTGAAGAAGTCAGTTTTTTGCTGTCCTACCTGCCGTATGGCATTTTTCACTATATTTAAATTATTTTTATCTGAGAAATACTTTGTTGGACTCAATTTTTTGTGCAAGTTTATTTGTTCACTGTAATGCTCAATGTTGACCTTCCGCTTTAACTGTTACGCAGCTTTTTTTACTCACCACCAAAGTCAAGCATTTTTGACAATCGTTTAGCCGATGCTTAATTTATTTCTATGACGTGCAGTTTGCTGGGAAATACGTTACGCAAAGTCATTACATAATGATTATATGAACGAATTTACCGCATTACAGTAATTTATAAAATCAGAGCTTAAAGAAACCGATTGCCGGCTCAATCCCACCTGGCAAGGCAAACTGCCATATTAAATTTTACCCTAAAGGATGATCCTAACTCTGAACCTGCACCCAGCTAAGCCTGAACCTAAGCATCAGCTTGAAACTGAGCCCTAAAGTTAGGGTGGTCGGCGGATTGGGGGAATGGTCCGCATACCGAGGTGTCCAAATGTGCCCCGAAATTTGCAAACAAAATTTCGGGAAATTTAAACTACGGTCCCGAGGTGGGGTTCCGAATCCACAAACCGTTGTTTCCGTACCAGTCTGGGGATCCGAATTCGGTGGGGGTCCGGTGGTCCGGGGGTCCGAATCCATATTACCAAGAAAAGTCATATTTCGTCATGTTTTTGAAATTCCCCCATTTTAGTGCCCTTTGAGCTACAGGGCTGCCCGCTTAGTATGTTATGCCCAATAGCAACACCAATCATTCCTGCAAGTTTCAGGCCTGTACTCCTTGTATTACCGAAAAAAATTAAATTTGCGTGGACCACCCTCATTCCTAGTCTTCGGGTCATAAAACCAGTATGAGTCGGAATTTTGGCACCACACTTGCAGAATATTTAGCCAACCATGTTGTTAATTTTTGCTGAAAATTTGAGCCAAATCGGTAAAGAAGTGACTGAGAACGAAACGTTTGAGTGAAGGCCGAAAAAGCGATGGGACATTTTTTTTTATCTATACTGTATAACAATCTTCGTCCAAGCCACAGGACGGTGGTCCCATTTTAAACAAAAAATGGCCAAAGGCCAAAAATAATCTGCACTTGAAACACTAATCGGCGCAAATAGTGTATGTAAAATGGAAAATGCTCCCCAACAAGTTGGTAATCTGAGTTCCAAATGTCCGAAATCAGGAAAATATGCACAGCGAACTTCTAACTAATATAGTGAATTGCCCATTCACTCCCCACATTCGTTACTGGGTTATTTTATTGGCTTTGGTTAGGGTCTGTTTTCCTGGTCCACTAAGTAGGTTTTGATACAAAACCAAGGGAGGGGTGCTCCGAATTGAAAAGCGCACGTCTCAAAAACGAACTTCTTGTTGTGGAGAAACATGTGTATATTTTACAAATTCTAAACTGAATAAGTTCTCATGCCTTAGCATTGCTTTCGGCTGGCAGCTCATTGATTAGACTTATTCAGCCGTCATTAAGAGGAGCCGAGGGTTCCCAGAATAGCAGCCAATCACAAGCAAGGCTACAGCCTGGCATCCAATCGGAGGGACTGATGGATTGCAATTGGCTGAGCGAAAGCAAGTGCGAAAACTAAGCCCCACCCAGTAGCCAACCGAATCCTAGGCCACGCCCACTGCTCCAATCAGAGTGGTCGCTAGCTGCCCACGTCTATAATTAGACTATATAAGGCAACCAACTGAGACTCCTTTGGTGAGTGCTGTTCGTCACCCTTTGAAGGTTGCTGCCACTCTTCTCTGAACTGAACCTAGGACTCCAGCTGACGAACGCCTACCCTGGTGCTGGTGAACCATGACTAGGTAGACCCTTGAGGGAGCACCGTCAAGCCACCCGGCCAAGCTAAGCAACGCCCTGCTGCAAGTTTACTGTATCACTTGGCTATCCGATATTGAGGCTAAAGGCTGCAGGGAAGAGTTAGGTAGGATAGAGCTGAAGTTTTCTCAGTAAGCCAGATTGGCCCGCACGCATTCCTATCTAGCCCTATCTCAAGCATATAGCAAAAGTGCAATATATGACATTCTTGTAGGCTTACAGATTAGGTGCAAAATGCCTATCAGTAAAATGCCACATGCAAAAATGTTAAAAATGCGGTCTGAGCTGATACCATATGTCCTAAGCGGATTTTTACGAGACTTTTCTAGGTCCAAAAGTGGGTCTTGTTGACCTCTGGGGTGCTCGCCAGAAAATTTGCCTTGAAACGCGATCTGGATCGGAGGAAAGCGATAAAATCCTGTTTTCAAACATACTTTCTTCAACAATGCCTTATCCCTTTAAATTAATAGAGCTGACAAAATTGTTGGCCAGACTTAAGACAGAAAAAAGCAATCAAGAAATTACTAACTGCTTACTGAACTTAACTTTAATTGTCGTTGTCTGCAGAAGCGTTACAACCTTGGACAGACGAAATTTTGAATTTGATTAAAGCCACTTTTTCTATTGTAAAATTTTGCATCGAATTGAATGGTGGCACTCCCAGGTCGCTCCGACCACTGGGAAGGGTGCAATTCGCGATTTCCTGAACCCTACTTTTTTAAAAAAACCGAATTTCAAAAATGACAAAAACTGGATTTGATCACAGTTCTCCACCATTTTAAGAGGCAGAGACCTCGATCTTACTTCATCAGAGAGCCCCGAAAATATCCTTTCTTTACAAGTCATCAGATTTTAAATCGGCCGAAAATTAGCATACAGCGGTGCATTTGAAAATTTGAAACAGAGCACAATTTTCAAACGGGCGCATACAGCGGGCAGCATTTTGAAATTTAATGTTTTATACTTCATTCGATTCGCCTCATCGAGAACTTTCGTTTAAAATTATTTCCAGCTTGGGACAGACATTGTGAAGGGTAGAAAACTCGCAAAAACTGAAAAATACTCAAGTTTTTTCAGCTTTTTTGCATGAATTTGAGTTAAATCAGCGAAAATCGCGCGGACATTCACAGATCATGAAAGTCCAGAGTAGTCGTATCAACGTAAAAAGCATTTCTTTGCAAATAGAGTAGTCAACCATTGGAATTTGTTAACGGAAGAGCAGGTGGCTGCTCGTTCGGTGGGTGTATTTAAGGATAAACTAACAATTAGTAATCGAGGATTGCGGTTTGCGTAAGTGCACTGCCAGCAAACCGCTTTGCACTGGAGCCTCTGACTTTGTCCTGGTCGCCAATTTTGAACATTCTTCTTACTAACAAGTTCGTGTGCAATAAACTTTACTTTACAGAGGGCAGCATTTTGAAATTTAATGTTTTATACTTCATTCGATTCGCCTCATCGAGAACTTTCGTTTAAAATTATTTCCAGCTTGGGACAGACACTGTGAAGGGTAGAAAACTCGGAAAAACTGAAAATACTCAAGTTTTTCCAGCTTTTTTGCATGAATTGGCTGTGTAACTTTTGACTAGGAGAAAAGACTTATATTTTGGTTATAAATTTTGAAACAGACAACCGTGCCGGTCTATAGGCGGAATTTCAGCTCGCTAACTAAACCCGCTTAAGAATTACGAATACTTTTATAATTGTAAGTAGGGATGATTTTGGTTTTCAAATGAAAAAGGATGCTGATCGATATTTTTGATTTAGTTTGTAGTGGCGGTGCATAATAAAGCAATTATGTTTGTGAAACTGTGGGAAAAACAAGCACCTACATTACCAAACTGTTAATTCTGTAGCCAGTGGTTAGCCAGAGCCGTCTTGTCCCGTTGTTTTGGATAAGGAATCTGAAGTGCCACACAAATGCTCATCAGAGAACCCTTGGTCATTTTCAAAAAGAGATTTCAAGCTCGTTATTCTTGGCCAAATGGCAGATGGCTTTGCCTAAGGCTTCAACTGGATGGGGAAGGACCAGAACTTGTTTAGCCATTTCTTCTAGGTTGTTTTGTGACTTTGGAAAATTTTTACAGTTCTATCACAAGATTTTGTGTCGCATTAATACGATAAACAATCATCAAATTCAAATCAACTTACGCTGTCGGCAGTGCTAGTGGCGGACATTTTGGTTGAAAACGCCCAGAAGGCCTAGTAATAAGTAAACAACCACCCAGCCACACTCAGCCTCAGCATGCACACAACACAAAACACAGAGTTTATGTTGTGAGCCATGTGAGTTCCTGCATCCACCAACACCAACACAAGCCCACAGGCGCAACTCCCGTGGCTAAAGTAATCAATAATCATTATATGGGTTGGCGGCCTGCCTACCGACCAAGCGCGCAATTCAAGCCAGTGAATTAAGGATCAAGTAGTAATCGTAGCAGCTTGTGTCTCCCACAGTTTTCACAAATGTAATTGCTACGGTATGCACCGCCACTACAAGCTAAATCAAGAACATCAATCAGCACCTTTTTTCATTTGATAACCAAAATCGTCCTTATAAAAGTATTTGTAATACTTAAGCCGGTTTAGTTAGCGAGCTGAAATTCGGCCTATAGACGGGCACGGTGGTCTGTTTCAAAATTTATAACCAAAATATAAATCTTTTCTCCTAGTCAAAAGTTACACACCAAATTCATGCAAAAAAGCTGAAAAAACTTGAGTATTTTTCAGTTTTTGCGAGTTTTCTACCCTTCACAATGTCTGTCCCAAGCTAGAAATAATTTTAAACGAAAGTTCTCGATGAGGCGAATCGAATGAAGTATAAAACATTAAATTTCAAAATGCTGCCCGCTGTATGCGCCCGTTTGAAAATTGTGCTCTGTTTCAAATTTTCAAATGCACCGCTGTATGCTAATTTTCGGCCGATTTAAAATCTGATGATTTGTAAAGAAAGGATATTTTCGGGGCTCTCTGATGAAGTAAGATCAAGGTCTCTGTCTCTTAAAATGGTGGAGAACTGTGATCAAATCCAGTTTTTGTCATTTTTGAAATTCGGTTTTTTGAAAAAAGTAGGGTTCAGGAAATGGCGAATTGCACCTTTCCCAGTGGTCGGAGCGACCTGGGAGTGCCACCTTTCAATTCCATGCAAAATTTTACATTAGAAAAATTGGCTTTAATCAAATTCAAAATTTCGTCTGTCCAAGGTTGTAACGCTTCTGCAGACAACGACAATTAATCTCTTCAAACCACCCCAACTAACTGTATGGTTGAAAAGAGCAATCGGAGTGAGATTCAAATAAAGAAGCGTACGGTACGACATTTACGGGATATTGAGGACTTATGATTACTCAGATATGGGATTCGTTTGGTACATGTATGGAATATTTGTACCACCCAAACAAAGAACGTAAATGTTCAAGACAAAGAAACTGTGATTTTCTAATTGAAGAAGCCCCCACAAATATGAAAAAATATAGAGGTCCAGGCGCCAATACCGTGTTTATTACAATAAGCCAACCATTCCAATAAGCCGCGCCCTCCAATAAGCCTCCAACGGCTTATTAGAAACGAGCTTGTCCTATGAAAGTGCCAGGGATGTGAGGTGTGCTTTTTCCGGTGTTTTTACCTAAGGGTCGGATACCTAGGGTAGTGGTACCATACATACCCCTACCCATGGCCATGGCCACTACCACATATGGTACGAAATCTGAACAGCGTTTTGGATAACATTCACTTCCCTGATCATTGTTTTGCTTTGGTATTTACCTAACTGGCTTGTGTTGTGTTTTATAAAAATCTACTAAGTTCTGTCGTGTTCTTGACCACCGGTACCGGTAAAAATGCGAAGGTAGGGGGTACCATACTGTATATGGTACCACTACAGGCCCCGAACGTGGGGGTACCATATATGGTACCCTTACCCTAGCTACCGGTACCCATTAACGGCGTTAAGTGCCTAACTGTCATCGGCATGAACCAAGTGTAAAACTAAAAGAGGACTAAATGTTTTATAGTTTTTTAATAAAGTTTCAGTAGAATAATACCCCAACGCAACGGTTTTGGCGTTTTTCCTATACCCAAAATCAGGTAAAATATATTAGCGGTGCACTTTAAAGCCACATCCACGTGTCCACACCACTCTGAAATAGATACATGTAAAGCCGCGCGCGGCTTATTGGAATAAACACTATTAGCCCCATTCTAGTGAAGCACACTCAAAAGTCCTCACAAAATAATTGAGTGCTTCCATCAGAGATTTAACGGTAATCGATTTCTGTCTGTTAAGGTAAACCATCGCACCCGACCAATCCGGTAAACAATACTGCTTTTGAGAGAGAGAGCAAATAGCCTCGACTTTATTGCTCAAATACAAAGCAATCTGAGACACTAGGCTAGTAGGAAATGGCTGCATTACGAATTGCTGTCGGTCAGTACGTCCCAAAAAGCTTCTCTTGTGCCCAATTTGGTCTGAAGCCTAGTTCCAAGTGTCTTCTGCCCGGAAAGGATGCAGAATTATTGGGCAGCGCACTGAACACGCTCAATGTCTCGTACCAAACGGTTCCGCTAGATGAACCAGTGGCCCACAGGGGCACCTTAGAAATGATAGCTGGACTGGCGTCTTGGGCATGGTTCATTTAATGGTACGGTGGATACCGTATCGGCAACCTATGCGCAAATTCCAGTCAGGAACAGCTACTTCGAATTTACGTATCCTATTTTACAGGTGAGGTGTGAAACTCTTACTTGAATGATATTGAAGAAACTGGAAAAAAACAGGCTGAGGTTTTTCCGGAACAATATCCATCCCTGTGCGCTAGCAACCTGAGCTCTTCAGTTTCTTAATCCCATATAAAGATTGGTTAACCTGCAAAATTTGGGTAAGATCCGATGAAGAGTTCGTGAGATATTTATGTTAAAAGTTGACGTCTGAAATTCGGGTCAATTCATTTCGGAAGGGCATAACTCCAGGCTGAAGGCTAAAATTTGCCTAAAACAAACTGTTAACAAATAATAATAATAGTGCCAAAAATCTTTTCATTTGGTTGAAAAGTCACTGGGGTCTCGATCGTAGGGGTGCCATATATGGTACAAATGCTATCTATGTATGGCACCACTTGAAGGTGAAACAGTACCATATATGTCGTTATTTCCCTGACTGTTCCAACACTGTGTTTATAGAGAGCCTATCAAAGTCCTAGAAGTGCTAGGATCTGAAGATATCCTAGCAGAAAATCGACGCGGGTGCGAGAAGCGTATTGCAGCGCCGTTCTAGAAAATAGCCATGCGATGCCTAGCGTGGGTAGGTGGTACTATAGTATTAAAAGTAAATAGAATTTAGGAAGAAATCCTCTTACTAACAGTGCATCCGGACTATTCGTTCCTTCAGTCGAACAGTCTGATCTTTCAAGTCTTTCGTTTCGAGCTCTGGATCAGCATTGTGGCATGCGTTCTGGTGGCGCTGATGGCAATGCAACTATCGGTAACTCTGATTCGTAGTGATTTCTTCCATTTACGGTGGCTCACTTGGAAAGGATTCTTTACGTTTCTACGACAAACCAGAACCGTCCTCAACCTCGACATAAATACAAAGTAACCAAAGCCTGGTTCGGTTTGAGACGAGCCTATAGAAGTAGTTCTGGCCATTCAGAATCCGCTCGGTTTCTTTTTTGTGCAAATTTTTTCTATTTTGTTACGTCGGTTTGTTTCTAGCTACCGCACTTGCCATAGTCTTGCAGTTTTTTAACACGAAAACATGAGATGCATATTTTCCTTACGGTAGCAATTTACAGATTTTCTGAGAGAGAGGAAACATTCGG
>JASANB010002024.1:0-25746 GCA_030248155.1 Sabatieria punctata | reverse complement strand
CTAAAGTGTTTAGGGAACGAACGCGCCCGGAGTGAAATGCAGAAAAATCAGGCGGAGATTTTGCTGAAGCGCTAATTTTTGGTTCTTTTCGCTCGTCGGGCGGTGGTAGTTTTGTCTTTTGTTTGCTGCTTGAATCCAGGCCATTCTTCGTTCCAACCTGGTAAAGTGCTTTTACAATTTCTCATCAGAACGTTTCGCACCAACCTGCTGCCACCTAAACTAAACTTTTCTGGCGTTCTGGTATTAATTAATTAATTACTGCTATTATTTCTAGGGCAAAATTTGCATATTACAATGGTGCTCTATGAATGAACTGTTTATTATTAGCTCTAGCTTTGTCTGCTTTGCTAGTTTGCTTAGGAGGTAGCATAGACTTGATTCTGTTTGTTTGGTTGACTTGGTGTTTAGCAAAAGCCAACCAACTGTCAATCAACAGACAAGCCACGCCCCCACGGTCAGGTAGAGGCAGGGCCTTGCCAGATATCGATCGGTTTGCCGCGCCGCGCGTTTGTGTCTGTTGTAACAGTGCGCAGTGTAGGTCGGGCGGGTCCTCGCTGTTGCTCTCTCTTTTCTTTTCTTTGTTGCTGTTGCTTTGCGCTTGCGTTTTTCTTTTCATGTTGTTCTTTATTTGGTATTATTTGTGTGCGTTAGGCTTCGACTTATGTCTAGTCCTTGTGGAGAGTAGAACACAAGGCCAAAAAAGAATTGGTCCACAAGTTTAAACTGCTCTTTTTTGTCCGTTGTCCTTCTAATGGGATGTGGGTGTTTGTTTGACCGAATTTTTAGTAAGGACTGTTTAGATTGAGACTACAGACAGACTTTTCAACTGCTATTATGGCTGCTGCAGAGCCGGTAATCGTGATGCCTTCCAATCCGGTGGGATTCGCCTACGTTACCAGTCTCGGTCAGTTTTTTCCACTCCACCACCCACCAGACATGGGCTAGCATTTCGGCTGAGGGGGGGGTAGAAATTACACTTCCTGAGGGGGGTAGGAGCTCCTGAGGGGGGCTGAGGGGGTGGTAAGCCAAAAGTCCGATTTTTTGCTAAAATCAAGGTTTTTTGGCTTGTTTTTCATTAAAATAAGCTAAAATAAGCTATTCTGAGCTCATTTACACCTAATCCAGGCATATTTTTATCATAATTTTCTATATAAACTTCTTCCAAAAATTCTGAGGGGGGGTAGCGGCCAGCTGAGGGGGGTAGGTCAGAGCCTGAGGGGGGGGGTCAACCCCCCTCAGCCCCCCCCCCTTTGCCCATGTCTGCCACCCACCACCGACATATATATGTACATGTACCAAGGGCTAACCCTAGCTAACCCTAGAAATGACAAACCGTCTCCCTGAGACCAGACTTGGGCTGGGCTAGCATTTCGGATGAGGGGTTTTAGGGATTGCGAGCCAAAAAGTCCGATTTTATTGCTGTTTTTCCGTTACAATCGGTGAAAATTAGCTATTCTGAGCGATGGGGGGCAGACATGGGCTAGCATTTCGGCTGAGGGGGGGGGGGAAGAATTTTCAATTCCTGAGGGGGGGGGCTGAGGGGGTGGTAAGCCAAAAAGTCCGATTTTTGGCTAAAATCAAGGTTTTTTGGCTTATTTTTGGTTAAAATAAGCTATTCTGAGCTCATTTACACCTAATCCAGGCATATTTTTATCATAATTTTCTATACAAAATTCTTCCAAAAAATTCCTGAGGGGGGGTAGCGGCCGGCTGAGGGGGTAGGTCCATACATGGGCCGGAAAAATCCGGAGGGGGGGGGGGGGGGTTGAGACCTCGGGGGGGGGGGGGGGGGTCCCCCACCCGAAAAAAGGCCAAAAAACGCCTATTTTGCCTTAAATAAGCGAAAATTTCCTCCCTGCGGGAGGGGGGTATGGCCGGCCGAGGGGAGGGATATACCCCCCTACCCCCGGCCCATGTATGGGTAGGTCAGAGCCCGAGGGGGCCAACCCCTCAGCCCCCCCTTTGCCCATGTCTGGGGGGGCAGGCTCCTATTACAGTCAAACACTTAACCCAGTTTATGGTACCACGCGTTCAGGAACTGTGGTCGTCGTAACGTAGATGGTACCCCTACCCATCGCCATGTGTGCTGGTACCATATGTGTTACGAAATTTGAAGGCAGCGGTACCATGATGCCACTAGCCTAAGTACTGAAAGATTTATACTTATCATTCTTATTGCATAATTGGGATATTAAGTGGAAAACTCTAGTAGGTACCGGTACCATAATATGGTGCCAGTGGCATAAACGGCGTTAAGTGCCTGCCTGAATTACATGTAAGGGAGAATGAGTGTAATAGGTAGTATTACAGGTGGCACAAGAGGAGCAATAGTTAATAAACGCTTTGCCCCGGACGTTGGTGCCCAACAGAGCGAGGTTTTTGTCAATGGACTGCCGATTTTGGTGGTTCCCGGACACCTCGGCGACTTTCTCGACGTCATAGTGGCTTACACCGAAAGTGCATTTCTCTCTGCTTGGTTTTAGGTCGTGTTTAGAGTGTCAGTTGGTTTGTTCTTTTAGACACAGACAAGATCTACGTGCAACTGCAAAACGAATCTCAGACAATAACTGAAATGTCTATGAAGTTGCAGGCCGTTTATGGTAGTCAGCCTGCCAATAAGGACGTGCTTGTCAACCCCAGAAGAGGTAGCTTTAATTTAAGTTTTGCTTTATTGTCTTCTGAACTGTCAATTCTGGTTTTAAGAGCAAACTGGTTCGTTGTACCGGTTTTTTCCCCAGATAAACCTACTTTGGCTTGTTTTAGGTTTTGACCGTCCATCTTGAAACCAAAAATAGGCCCACGGGCTTACTCGTAGAAAACTTCATTTTCCGCCTTTTTTACTCCAATGCAATAGAGCAGAGGATAAATATAATTGAAGGCAAAATTTTCGGAGGGGTGTAGTGTAGTGCCTACTGGTGAGGGGGTGAACCCCCTTGCTCGGCCCTTGTGTGCCCCTAAATTGTCTCATCGGCTCAGCTAGTTGCCCTTTATAGCTAAGTGCATGTATAATAATACAGTCAGACACTTAACACCGTTTATGGTACCGACACCATTTAAGGTGCCGGTACCATACATGGGCCGGGGGGAAGGGGGTATACCCCTCCCCCTCGGCCGGCCCTACCCCTCCCTCCCCCCTCCCACCCCCTCCCGGAGGGAGGAAATTTTCGCTTATTTAAGGCAAAATAGGCCTTTTTTCGGGGGGACCCCCTCCCCCCCCGAGGTCTCCAACCCCCCTACCCCCCTCCGGATTTTTCCGGCCCATGTATGGCCGGCCGGTACCATAAATAAAGTACTAAGGTAGTGGTACCATATGGTACCCCCACCTTCGGGCCTGTGGTGGTACCATATATTTTACCGCTACCCTCGGTACCGGTACCATATGGTACCGGCACCTTATATGGTGTCGGTACCATAAACGGCGTTAAGTGCCTGACTGTAGTAGGCGGCCGAGTTAGGTTTAACTGTAGAGTGAGCGTTAATCTGATGGCAATTTAGGCCAAGTATGTGCGGCCAAGTACTCTCTAGACATGCAGTGGTACCGCGCTTCGGTTATCGAGCGGCCGGACCCCCACACAGTGAAAGTGAGCTTTTTGTTAGCCCGACTAAGTGAAGATGTCTAATAAATGGGTGGTTCAGGTTTTCTTCGTGGATTACGGTAACGTGGAGGTGGTGCAAAAGATGGACATTAAGAAGCTGAGCGACGACTTGGAGAGGATTCCGCCTCAGGCGGTTGAAGTGAAGTTGGCAGGAGTGATTGGAAACCGATTCGACCTACACACACTCAGAGAGATGCTCGAGAGTCGCAGTGCCACCATCAAACTTGGTACCAGTCCGCTTTGCTCCCTCTCTCTTCTCTTTTCGTCTGTCTGGCTGGCTGTCTGTCTGTCTGTCTTGTTGGTCGGTCTGTCTGTCTTTCTTGTCTGTCTCTGTCTGTCTGTCTGTCTGTCTGTCTGTCTGTCTGTCTGTCTTGTTGGTCGGTCTGTCTTTCTTGTCTGTCTGTCGGTCAGTATGTCTGTCTGTCTTTCTTGTCTGTCTGTCGGTCAGTATGTCTGTCTGTCTGTCTTTCTTGTCTGTCTGTCTTTCTTGTCTGTCTGTCGGTCAGTATGTCTGTCTGTCTGTCTTTCTTGTATGTCGGTCAGTATGTCTGTCTGTCTTTCTTGTCTGTCTGTCGGTCAGTATGTCTATCTGTCTGTCTTTCTTGTCTGTCTGTCTTTCTTGTCTGTCTGTCGGTCAGTATGTCTGTCTGTCTGTCTTTCTTGTATGTCGGTCAGTATGTCTGTCTGTCTTGTCTGTCTGTCGGTCAGTATGTCTGTCTGTCTGTCTTTCTTGTCTGTCTGTCTTTCTTGTCTGTCTGTCGGTCAGTATGTCTGTCTGTCTGTCTTTCTTGTATGTCGGTCAGTATGTCTGTCTGTCTGTCGGTCAGTATGTCTATCTGTCTGTCTTTCTTGTCTGTCTGTCTTTCTTGTATGTCGGTCAGTATGTCTGTCTGTCTTTCTTGTCTGTCTGTCTTTCTTGTCTGTCTGTCGGTCAGTATGTCTGTCTGTCTGTCTTTCTTGTATGTCGGTCAGTATGTCATTCTTGTCTGTCTGTCGGTCAGTATGTCTATCTGTCTGTCTTTCTTGTCTGTCTGTCGGTCAGTATGTCTGTCTGTCTGTCTTTCTTGTATGTCGGTCAGTATGTCTGTCTTTCTTGTCTGTCTGTCGGTCAGTATGTCTGTCTGTCTGTCTTGTATGTCGGTCAGTATGTCTGTCTTTCTTGTCTGTCTGTCGGTCAGTATGTCTATCTGTCTGTCTTTCTTGTCTGTCTGTCTTTCTTGTCTGTCTGTCGGTCAGTATGTCTGTCTGTCTGTCTTTCTTGTATGTCGGTCAGTATGTCTGTCTGTCTTTCTTGTCTGTCTGTCGGTCAGTATGTCTATCTGTCTGCCTTTCTTGTCTGTCTGTCTTTCTTGTCTGTCTGTCGGTCAGTATGTCTGTCTGTCTGTCTTTCTTGTCTGTCTGTCGGTCAGTATGTCTATCTGTCTGTCTTTCT
The DNA here is from genome assembly GCA_030248155.1 of Sabatieria punctata. Classification (NCBI taxonomy): domain Eukaryota; kingdom Metazoa; phylum Nematoda; class Chromadorea; order Araeolaimida; family Comesomatidae; genus Sabatieria; species Sabatieria punctata. Next base: position 20,718 of record JASANB010002024.1, on the reverse strand, counting down.
TGTCTGTCTGTCGGTCAGTATGTCTGTCTGTCTGTCTTTCTTGTATGTTGGTCAGTATGTCTGTCTGTCTTTCTTGTCTGTCTGTCGGTCAGTATGTCTGTCTGTCTGTCTTTCTTGTCTGTCTGTCTTTCTTGTCTGTCTGTTGGTCAGTATGTCTGTCTGTCTGTCTTTCTTGTATGTTGGTCAGTATGTCTGTCTTTCTTGTCTGTCTGTCGGTCAGTATGTCTATCTGTCTGTCTTTCTTGTCTGTCTGTCGGTCAGTATGTCTGTCTGTCTGTCTGTCTTTCTTGTATGTCGGTCAGTATGTCTGTCTTTCTTGTCTGTCTGTCGGTCAGTATGTCTGTCTGTCTGTCTTTCTTGTCTGTCGGTCAGTATGTCTGTCTGTCTTTCTTGTCTGTCTGTCGGTCAGTATGTCTGTCTGTCTGTCTTTCTTGTCTGTCTGTTGGTCAATATGTCTGTCTGTCCTTCTTTCTTGTTGGTCAGTATGTTTCTCTTTTTGTTGGTCTGTCTGTTTACCTCTGTCGCTTTTGTCAGTCTCTGCCTAGCGGTCTGTCTTCTGTCAGTCAGTCTGTTTGTCAGTTTTTTGTTGCTCAGCCAGCCTGTCTGCCTGTCTATCTTGATTACGGTTTGTCTGTGTCTCTGTCCTTTTCATCTCAAACATAGGTTAGACATACATGGGCCGGAAAAATCCGGAGCGGGGGTAGGGGGGGTTGAGACCTGGGGGGTCCCCCCGAAAAAGGCAAAAAAACGCCTATTTTGCCTTAAATAAGCGAAAATTTCCTCCCTCCGGGAGGGGGGGTGGGCGAGGGGGGTATGGCCGGCCGAGGGGGTATGGCCGACCGAGGGGGAGGGGTATACCCCCTTACCCCCCCGGCCCATGTATGGGGTTAGAGGGTGTTTACCCTCTCTCGTCAACCAAACCCCTCTGTCAGTCATATCCGCTCCGATAGGCGCTACCTCTCCGAAAGTCTTGGCCACCTGTTTTTGGAAAGTGATTTCATTAGCCACATACCCTTCCATTTTTCCTTCGCATGTATGCTTCGTTGGTCTATCCATCCGTTCTGTCGGTCTGTGCCGCCAATCCAACACAAAAGCACCATATATTGGCACGTTTAGAGGGCAACACGCGACACAGCTATGTTGTGACGATGTACGTGAGCGTGCCGGGCAAAGAAGATTTCGTAATCAACAAAGTAGTGATGGGCCAACAGAACGCACCGCCCGCTCAACAACCGGCCGACCCCATTCCTCCGGTGCCCCAACAAGCAGCCGTATCGGCCGGCGCACCCAGACAGGACGGATTCGGTGCCAGAGAGGAACCGCGACAATCCAGCGCATTCGGCGGCGGCGCCGGGGGCGGGTTTCCGTCTTCCGGCGGCGGAGGCGGTTTTCCGTCTGGCGGCGGAGGCGGATTTTCGTCTGGCGGCGGTGGCGGATTTCAATCGGGCGGCGGACGTAAGGGACATGTAGCTTCTGTTTTGTTAGGCCGAACTGCGGTTGTTGTAGGTCCTCCCCCAGGCCCGTGTAGGATCTGTAACGAAGAAGGACACTGGATGAGAGAATGCCCGAAGAAAGGCGATAGCGGCGGCCGACCCCCTCCCGGACCCTGTCGAATCTGCAACACCGAAGGTCATTGGATGAGAGATTGTCCACAGAAAACCGGAGGTGGAGGAGGTTTTGGAGGAAGCTCAGGAGGCTTTGGAGGCGGCGGTGGGGGCGGAGATAACAGAGGTTGGTTTATTTTCTCGTAATTGTTTGGGAATAATAGTGCTAGGTCTTTTTGAAGAGTACTACAAGGTTCCCTCGGGACAGGGAACTTGGTGTCAGGTCGGGAAATACGCCTACGCATTTAGCAAGCTTTGGAAAGAAAGAAGAACGTTTTTTCTACTTATTCTTGAACTTTGAAAAGCGAATGTTTAGGTGATTTGGTTGCGCTGATGAGCTTGCAATTTTTTCACCCTGCAATGGCCTAGAGTTTTCAAATTTGCTATTGTTTTCAAACATTTGGGGGAAGCTGATCTAGTCACTTTTTGCTCGCCAGTACCATTATTATGTGCCGCTTTTAGTTGAACTAGTGCCAAGCTTGGGTACCGTTGCTTGGGTTTATCCCCAGTTCCAACTTTCATATAAAAATTGCTTTTGCTTTTACAATTGCTACAACCAGACAGGGCAGAAAAAGGGGAGGTTGAGGGGGTTGACCTCCCTCAGGCTCTGACCTAGCACCCCCATCAGGCCGGAGCCACCCCCTCGACCGTTCATACCCCTAGACGAGAAATTTTGTGCCCATTTTTAAACCAAAATAGGCTTACATGTAACAAGTAATCCGCCGAAGGGGCAGGAGGTCTGGCGCCGGCCACATTCTACGGAGGAGGTTGGGCACTAAAAACGCTAAAAAAGTCGTAAATTATCGGCTAAAAATGATCGCTAATTTTAGCTCAAATACAGCTGAAAACATACATGGCGCGCGGAGCGGGTAACGGGGTAAAAAAAAACGGGGTTTACCCTCCCCTCTCCGGCCCATACACCCACTCGTCCGGCCATACCACCCCCTCCCCGACCCCATACATGTAACAGCTCCGGGCCGACCTGGGGGTAGGGGGGGTTTCCTCAGGTGGGGGGTCGAGGGGGGGGTTTCGCCCAGGTGGGGGGGTCCCAAATTTCAAAAAGCTCCAAAACGCCTAGAAATGCGTTTTTAGCACGTTTTTTTCAGTAAGGACGCTAAAAATCGCTATTTTAAGCTGCCAAATAGCGTTTTAAAGCAAAAAACAAGCAAAAAATGACAAAAAGAGCTTCTAAAAACACCGATTTTTCTTAAATATCAGCAGTGGAAACGCCAAATTCGGTTTCCAAAGGCTTTTCAAGTGAATTTTAGGCTAAAAATTAGTGATTTCTGACCCAGTTTGTTAATACTGGAGCCACTACCACCACTTGTATTTTTTGGTCGGGGGGAGGGGTCCCTTAACCTGTCTCGGGGGGGGGGGTAGGGGCATACATGTAACAGCTCCGGGTCGACCTGGGGAGGGGGGTAGGGGGGTTTCCTCAGATGGGGGGGCGAGGGGGGTGGGTTTCGTCCAGAGGTGGGGTCCAAAATTTCAAAAAGCTCCAAAACGCCTGGAAATGCGTTTTTAGCACGTTTTTTTCAGTAAGGATGCTAAAAATCGCAATTTTAAGCTGCCAAATAGCTTTTTAGAGCTAAAAACAAGCAAAAAATGACAAAAAGGGCTTCCAAAAACACCGATTTCTCTTAAATATCAGCAGTGGAAGCGGCAAATTCGGTTTCCAAAGGCTTTTCAAGTGAATTTTAGGCTAAAAATTAGTGATTTCTGACCCAGTTTGTTAATACTGGAGCCACCACTAGTACTTGTATTTTTTGGTCGGGGGGGGGGTCCCTTAACCTGTCTCGGGGGGTGAGGGGGGGTTTGGCCTTTCCAGCTGGGGGGAGTAACCCCTCCAAACCCCCTAGTACATGTATGGTGAGGGGGTTGGCCTTTCCAGCAGGGGGTAACCCCCAAACCCCCCTAGTACATGTATGCCCGACCCCCCTCCTGAAGGGAGAAAATTTTCGTATATTTAAGGCAAAACAGGCGTTTGTTTAGACTTTCTTCCCCCCCCCCGAGGTCTCCAGACCCCCGTTGGATTTTTCCGGCCCATGTATGGCTGAAGAGTGCTGTTTTACAGGCGATTTAGGCAATTTTTGTGTATGAAATTTTAAAAAACCCATCCGGGGGTCTGTCCTAAGTACATGTATGGGTGAGGTCGTTCCTTATGCTATCGGTTCGATATCTTGTTTATTATCTAATTTATGCAGGCGGCGGAGGAGGTGGTCGAGCATGTTACAACTGTGGCAACGAGGGTCACATGTCACGTGATTGTCCGGAGCCCAGAAAGCCCAGAGAAGGCGGCGGCGGACCTGGAGGACCTCGCGGACGTAAGTGGCTTGCTCTTCTATGCTCTGAAAAATCGTTACAAATTAGGTCTGAAAGACGTAATTTTTTTGCTGAGCAGCGGTAAAGCAGACTTGACCGAATGCTGAGAAATTGAAGAATTGGTGAAATTGACTAGTTTCTTCAATACCTATAGAAATTTGTTTTTTTTTCTGCTCAGACACATGTTCAGTAATTCTTCATTTTCTCTAACCTATATCAGCGTCAGTGTACGAAATTCTAAGAATAAATAAGTTTAGCCAACAAAGATTCTCCAATTTTCAGCTGGCTCATCCGGCGCAAATGGCAGCGAAAAGAAAAGTTGAAGTTTTTAACACCATATTTAGATTTTTTCCGTGTATTTGTGTAGCTATCTATTAAAATTAAATTACCGAATTACACAAATTCGCGCTTGCGTTGCGACGCCTGGCGCACCAAACTTTGACCAACCAAATTTGGTAGATAACATCCAGCTTATTTTAAGCAGAAACGGCAGCTAGAACAAAACGTTATTATTTTCTCAACATCCTGTCAACGTATACGGTTCTGTTTTAGCACGCACCTGTTTCAAGTGTCACCAGGAAGGACACATGTCGAGAGACTGTCCCGAGAACGGAGGTTCGGGCGGAGGAGGAGGTGGAGGGTTCGGAGGCGGATTTGGAGGAGGTTTCGGCGGTGGCGGAGGGTCGACAGGAGGAGGAGGAGGGTTCGGGTCCGGAGGAGGATTCGGGGGAGGCAGCGGTTCCGGAGGGGGAGCTGGCAGTGCGTTCGGTTCGGCTGGTGGTGGATTCGCAGCCAGTAGTGGCACTTCTTTTGCAAGTAATACTTACTTACACTCTGTAATTATTACCTAACTGTGTCTTCTGTTTGTTTCAGGCCCCAGTGTGGCAGGAGCTGGGTCATTCAGTCAGGTATCAGTCATAATTTAGTGTTCTTTTGTCGTTTGATGCTTCTTTTTGACCGGTTGAACAACGTAAACTACTAAGTTTTGCTGAGATTGCTACTGTAGTATATCTGTATAGATGAGAGTGGTGTTGTTGTAGCCAGCCAAATCGGACAGTTTCGGAGGTTCGAGTTCGCAGCCGAAGGTTGAGGAGTATAAACCGGAGCCCCCTAAACCGGCACCCAAGAAACCAGATGAAGATGTACCGACATCGACTGTGAGTTTGTTTCTTCTCTGTTACCACAGCTGTTAAAAATATTTTAATCGCCTTAAAGGTCCACTGTGCTAGTACAGGTACTTTTACAATTAATTTTGCGCTTTTGCGCCTCAAGTCAGTTAAGAAAGTTGTTCGAAAAGTCCAATACAAGCCTAAACAGTTTTGGATGTGATAGCTAAAACTAAGTGTCAATCAGGGTTCTGTTAAGTTGCTGGTCAGTTATTCTACATAGACGATAGAATGCGAACAGAGAACCAGGTTCCATGCATTTTCCAGCCAGCTCCAAAAGTGCAACGAAAATTTGGGATATAGTAGCTTGTCGTACTTAAGGTGTATTCATACTGGTATAGAAATAGATGACCAGGCGACTTTTCTGCAGGTCGACTCATTTGTAATATACGCACCAACACGCCGCGTCTCATCTTCCCACCTGCAACAATACCTGGAAGATGACGCGTGGCGTGTTGGTGCGTATATTACAAATGAGTCGCCCTACAGAAAAGTCGCCTGGTCATCTATTTCTATACCAGTATGAATACACCTTAAGTACGACAAGCTACTATATCCCAAATTTTCGTTGCACTTATGGAGCTGGCTGGAAAATGCATGGAACCTGGTTCTCTGTTCGCATTCTATCGTCTATGTAGAATATGAATCTACCTTTAATGGAAGTTTGACTGTATAAGCAATTGCAGATAGCCTGCGAGCCGTGCGAGATAGTGATTCCGGGCGAGGTGGTGCTGCCATGCGTAGAGCTGGGCAAAAAAATGGTGGTGTTCCGGTCGGACGCGCAGACCACCGACCCTTCCTGCTTCTATGTTCAACCGCAGGTTTGGCTCGATCTACTGCCCGAGAATCTGGAGCCGAGCGAGGAGCCAATCTCTGAGCCGAGAGTCGGTCAGATGTGCGTGGCCGAATTCGATGAGACCTGGTTCAGAGCCCAGATCACCGCAATCGACGGCGAGCAGGTTGGTGTGTGCGCAAAAATTTGAAATAGTTTATACCATTTACCACAAAGGTTTTTTTTTGAAGGCCCATTTCGAAAATTTTATATTTTATTCACAGTATGGAAATTTTGTGGGAAAATCGCTGAATTTAGCCTCAGATATACATTAGCAGTGATCAATTTCTTGCCTATTCTAAGCCTAAAATAGGTTTTGAAGGGCAGCACCCACTCTGTGAGCAATGTTGCAGGTAGAATGTCGACTCTTAGGCTGTACGCCATGTTTGAACCAAAGTAGCAGCTTTTGTATTTAAAGTTGCTTCTGATGCATCTTTGCGTCTCCTACAAGCTACAGGGTGTGCCAAAAAAAAACAACCCAGCAGATTTTTTTCTGTAGCAACCGCAAATCTCAACCGATTTGAATGAATCCTTTTTTAAATGAAAGACAAATAAATTCTTGAAAGATTGATGTAACGTTTATTAAGATAGCCTGCTTAGTTCCTGAGATATTTGCCCTCAAAGTCAAAACTGAGATTTTGGCAGTGAACAAGAGTGATAAACACAACCCAGCAGATTTTTTACTCTTGCAGCCATGAATCTTAACCGATTTGAATGAATCCTTTTTTGAATGAAAGATTGATAAATTTTTCAAAGATTGGTGCACTTTTTATTGAGATCCACTGCTTAGTTCTTGAGATATTTGCCTTCAAAGTCGAAGCAGATTTTGGCGAAGAACAAGAGCGATTCTGGTGCACTTCATAATAAAGCAGATTCCTACTGCTGGGGCTAATGACACTTTACTGTTGAAGTGAACCGAGTTTATGTGTCACCAGTAAAGCCTCCATTAGCCCTCCGCAGTAGCAGGAATCCGTTTTATTATGAAGTGCAGCGCATTAATCAAAAATCCCTCTTGTTCACTGCCAAAATCTCTGTTTTGACTTTGAGGACAAATATCTCAGGAAGTAAGCAGAGTACATTAATAAGCGTTACATCAATCTTTCAAGAATTTATTTATCTTTCATTTAAAGAAGGATTCATTGAAATCCGTTGAGATTTGCGGTTGCTACAGCGAAAAATCTGCTGGGTTGTTTTTTTTTTGGCACACCCTGTATATTGCATGCTAGGAAAAAATTCTGAAAAAAAATTTCGAAATGAAAAATTTTCATAAAAAAAATTTTTTTTGGCTTTCAAAAACAATTTTTTTACAACTCTACCTCTAGTATTGGCTCCACTACTAACAGACTAACTCAGAAATTCCTAATTTCGAGTTTGAATAGCCTTTCGAAACCGAATTTTGGCGTTTCCGCTGCTGATATTTAAGAGGAATCGGTGTTTTTGGAAGCCCTTTTTATCGTTTTTTGCTTGTTTTTAGCTCTAAAACGCTGTTTGGCAGTTTAAAATAGTGATTTTTAGCGTTCTTACTGAAAAAAACGTGCTAAAACCGCATTTCCAGGCGTTTTGGAGATTTTGAAATTTCGGTCCCCGTCAGGGCGAAACACCCTCTACCCGCCACTTTACGGAAACCCCCTCTCCCATGCCGGCCGGGACCTGTTACGGCATGTTCCCAGTTGCGACTTCCGCAGTTCGGATAAACGGTACCACACTCTAGGTACCGGTACCGTAATGGTAGAAGTGCTAACTGCCTGACTGTATAAGCATTAGTCGCGTCTTGGCCACGGATAGTTTACGCTAGCCGTGTGTCACGGCGGCCCCGGCATCCGTGAGAGCGGTTGTTTGTGGGTTAGAAAATGGCCGAAGCGACTGGAAGTAGTCGATGTAAAGCCCAACCCAGACCGCCGAAAGCCGGTGATGGCCAGTAGGTAAATGGGAACCGAACCAGCGCTGCCTAAGCACCCCATGGCAGCAAAGGGGAGGGTTGTTTGTAGGCAGGGCTACCAGACATGGGCAAAGGGGGGGGCTGTGGGGGGGTTGGCCCCCCTCAGGCTCTGACCTACCCCCCCCCCCCTCTCAGCCGGCCGCTACCCCCCTCAGGAATTTTTTGGAAGAATTTTGTATAGAAAATTATGATAAAAATATGCCTGGATAAGATGTAAATGAGCTCAGAATAGTTTATTTTAGCTTATTTGAATGAAAAATAAGCAACAAAACCTTGATTTTAGCCAAAAATCGGACTTTTTGGCTTACCACCCCCTCAGCCCCCCTCAGACGCTCCTACCCCCCCCCTCAGCCCCCCCCTCAGGAATTGAAAATTCCACCCCCACAATCAGCCGAAATGCTAGCCCATGTCTGAGGGCTACCCTATTGAAGGGCTCTCAAAAGAGCGAGTGGTGTCCTGAGCTGTCCGAAAGGACAGTGGAACTCATAAACAAACAAACAAACAAAAACAGTACTGTTTAGGCCACTGTTCTCTTTATTGATTGGGGCAACTCTGAGACAAAGCCACTCACTGAAATCTACTCGACTAGCAAGTTATCAGAGTCGACGCTCAAACAGCCCTGCATGGCGCTTCCCTGTCGACTGGCCGACGTTACGCCCACCGACGGCTCCGACTGGTCGGAATCGGCCAATCAGCTGTTCGCCGACGAGACCGGCTCCGACGTCGAGCTGTCCTGCACGTTCGTCGGAAAAGCGCCCGACGACGACCGCCTCTTCTTGGTGCGACTGGTAAAGGGCGGAGTCTCGCTGAATCGAAAGTTGGTCGACGCCGGAAAGGCCGTATTGCTCGCTGCTGAAGAGCAAACAGTTGCTGAATCTAAGCAGGAGGTCAGTGAGAGTTTGCAACTGGTTTTCGGTCTGTCTAATACATGGGCAAGGAAAGTGTCTCGGGGGTAGGTGCCCAAAAATCCCATAGTTAAGAAATATTCCTGCAAGTTTCAGTCCCATACTCTTTGAATTGCCGATGAGTGGACCACCCCGCCCCGGTTCTTAGTCTTCGGCTCATAAAACCTAAGCCGGTCTGAATTTCGGCACTAAACTTACTTAGCATCTGCCCAGTCATATTGCTAATTAATACTGAAACTTCGAATCAAATCGATATAGAACTGAGCGCGAAGGAATGGCTTGAGTAAAGTGTAAAATGGGGTGTACGGTTTTTTGAACGCTACCTACTGTTACTCGTTAAGTGCCAGACAGACTGTATAAGGAAAATGTCTGACACAATTGACTCTATTTCAGTCAGTGTCGGCACCCACCGAATCGACAGAGCTGCGTCCGCTGGAATGCGGCAGTACGTTGAGTGTGTTCCGGTCGGACAACCAGAGCACCGATCTGTCTCTATTCTATTTGCAACCGACCAGTTGGGAGTCGGTGAGAGAGTCTCTGGAGAGTCAGCTAAAGCCCAGTCCGCAACCTCTCTCGGAACCGGAGCTAGACCGTTTGTGCGTGGCCAACTTTGAGGACACTTTGTACAGAGCTCGCATCACTGACTTGAACGAGCAGCAGGTATATTCTAAATAAAATCTGTTTAGACCAATCGAAACCCGGTAATTATCGCAAGTTTTGCTGAAAATCAAGTAACTATCATCTTGATTTTCAGGAGGAAAACTTGCGATAATTAGCGTGCCCGTGCGTGCAAGAGTTGCCGCCGAGACAGTACGCCCCACGCCGCAATTACCGATTTAGATTTACGCTTGTGCTTAGGCTTTAGGCTGAGCTTTAGAATGAACGTTTAATTTATGCATTAGTTCAAGGCTCTAGCTTAGGCTTGAGACCTATGGTTAGGTTTAAGTTAAACAAATGAACCGCCCTACCAAGGTTTCTGGCATGATTCACCAGACCGCATCGTCGGCCTTTACTTGCGTCCATACATGGGCCGGGGGGTAAAGGGAGTATACCCCTCCCCCTCGGCCGGCCATACCCCACCCGCCCCCTCCCGGAGGGAGGAGGAAATTTTCGCTTAGTTAAGGCAAAATAGGCGTTTTTTTGCCTTTTTTTTCTGGGGGGGCCGAGGTCTCCAACCCCCCTACCCCCCTCCGGATTTTTCCGGCCCATGTATGCTTGCGTCCCGGTCGGACTCCCGTTCCGGTGGCCGACAGTTCACCTCACCCCATCATCAGAAATATTTTGGACAATTTTTACAATAGTTTTGCCTTGATTGAGTATAAATGAGCTCAAAATAAATAGCTCATTTTAACCTATTTTAACGAAAAATGAGCCAAAATGTGAACTTTTTTGGCTCACCTGCCGCTCAGCCGCCCCCTCAGGATTTGAAAAATTTACCGCCCCTCCAGGGGGTCTGCCCCAGCCAACTTAAGCCAGCCCCCCCCCCACCCCAGACGATTTTCCTGGCCAGTCATTTTTTCAGAAATTATTCACTTTTTCTAAAATTTAAGCGGAACTATTCTAACTTTCTAAGACGCTAAAATTGCAAAGATCACCTTCAAAATAGAACTCATTAGCTCTGTTTGTTTGAGACCAAATCAGCGATTTTTTTACGATTATTCACCTAAGTTAGCGGTTTTTGAGCGTTTTAGTACTCAACGCCGTTCACCTAGCCAAGACCCCGAACCCCTCTAATCCCTTAAGTATACATGTAACAGGTCATCCGCCGAAGGGGGAGGGGGTTGGGCACTAAAAACGCTCAAAAATCCCAATTTTTTTACCAAAAATCGCTAATTTGGGCTGAAATACAGCTAAAAACTGCTGTTTTGCAGGCGATTTTGACAATTTTTGTGTCTGATATTGTAAAAAATTGTAAAAATTTGCTCAAAAATTTACTTGCCAGAAAAATCGTCTCGGGGTGTCCCCATCCGGGGGGGGGTCTGGCTAAGTCGGTTGGGTGGGGGCAGACCCCCTGTTACATGTATGTATGCCCTTAAGGTCGATGTTGCATGGTATGGATGCTCTAGGGATGAAAGTTCTAAGGCCGCCTATTTATTTAGGCTACGGTACTGTTCATCGACTGGGGAAATTCGGAGACCAAGCCATTGGACGAGCTCTACGACACCAGCCAATTACCGGCCGCCGTTCTCAGCCAGCCAGGCATGGCGGTGGCGTGTCGATTGGCCGACGTCAGCTCGCTCTCCGCTGATTGGTCGGAGGCGGCCAATCAGCTGTTCAACGAGCAGACCGACGCCGAGTCGGTGCTGGAGTGCACGCTGGTGCGACAGTCGGTGGGCGGAGTCTACGAGGTGCTGCTGAAGAAAGAGGGCGTGTCGCTCGCGCAGCTATTGGTCGACGCCGGTCACGCCCAGTTGGTGGAGTCGACCGAGTTAGTGGAAGTTGATGAGGTATTGATTGATTTTTGGTCCGATTTGGTCGAGTGGTTGTGACCAGTGGCGTATCCAGGATTTTGGAAAGGGGGTGTAAAAATTTGAAAGTGCCTGGTTGGACCGCTGCCTAAGAAAATTTAGCAAAATTAGCCTTAAAAAACGCGTTTAAAACGCATTCCGAGCTTAAAATTAACAGAAATTACAAGTTTTAGTAGTTTATAATGGCCTGGTTGGGCTTCTGCCCGACCAGGGCGAGAAAATTTTGAAAATTTGGCCTTCAAAAACGCATTTAGAAGGCATTCTGAGCACAAAATAGACAGTTTTAGTACATAATTCATTAGTTTCTTATATTTTTGACAGACTTTTTCTTCCTACCTCCACCGCAAACGGGGTGTACACACCCTACACCCCCTGGATACGCCACTGGTTGCGACTGTAACTATTGTTTTAGTCTGAGGAGAAAGCGGTGGTTGAGGATAAAGACGAAGAGGTTAGTTTTTGGTTTGGGTTGGACGTTTTTGCTAAAAATAATAACAACCTTATAAAGGAACCGGTATACGGTATTTTCGGCTATACGGTATGCGGAATTGGTTATAGCGTATAGTTTTAAATCACTGAACTATTGAGTTCTGTTTCTTGAAAAATCAGCATTTTTTGCTAATTTTGATAATCGAAACGCCAATTTAGGTCAAATACTCCATTATTATTCTCTAAATTTGGTGAAGTTTTCGATTTTTAAAGTAAGTTTTCAGTTTTTCGAGAAAATCAAAACTAAAGAAGGCGTTATTGGAATAGTTGACTGATTGGAATAAACACGGTAGTAATAGATTCGGTTTGAAACAATTCTTATCTGTTTAGTTGAGTTTTTGCACTTAACGCCGTTTATGGTACCGACACCATGTATGGTACCCCCACATTCGGCCACTGTGGTGGCACCATATGGTACCCACCCCTACCTTCGCAGTGGTGCCGGTACCGGTGCCATAAACGGCGTTAAGTGCCTGACTGTATTATGTTGTGTTTTGTTTGTTTGCGGTCGAAAGTGACTTTTTGACTGAAATTGTATTATTTATGGCTGTGCAACACGTTGTTCTGTTCTTCTACTCGCTCTAAAAACCTACTGTAATGCCGAATTTTATATCATTAATACAGAATTGCATCAGTCTTCGCAATTTGTCTTATTTTAGGCCCTCTTCTCCGCGGGATGAATGAAACACTCCCTACCCCTAGGCCAGTCCGGGCCTGTTACAATAATTAATTTCAGACGCCAATATTGCGTCTAAAACGGCATTTTTTATCTGTCTTTAAGCATAAATTAGCGTTTTTCACAACTTTTAGCTGAAAAGTGCGATTTTGGGCGTTTTCAGTACCCAAACCCTCTCCCTGAACCCACGGCCGGTCCCAGAGCCCCAACCCCCTACCCTTCGCCTGATTGGACTGAGGCATTTCTTCGTCTGAACGTTTCATTTTACTTTGTTTGACAGTCAGTACTTGGTGATTTAGGCCAAAACAATTTAATTTTAATTAGATCGAACACACTGTTACGTGCATGATAGTGTCTATGGCAGAATGGTAAGTGTTTAACTTCAGCCTGCCCTGGAGTTGAAACCGCGCGTTCCAATCGAGCCGGGCCAGGCAGTGGTTGCGAGCATTCCCGACGGTACGGACGCCAAGGTCTACCGCTCTGACAACGCCAGTACCGACCCCAGTCGCTTCTACCTGCATCTGACGGTCTGGGACCAGTTCCTCTTTGACGACCAGGTGGTGCCCAGCGCCGAACCCCTGGCCGACCCTAAGGTCGGGGATCTCTGTGTGGCTCAGTTCGACGAGGTCTGGTACCGCGGGCAGATCATAAACATTATTGACGACATGGTAAGTGCGCTTTTGCGGTCGAATTTTACCATTTCGTAAGACAGTCACGCCATACATGGGCCGGAAAAATCCGGAACGGGTATGGACAGACATGGGCAAAGGGGGGGCTGAGGGGGTTGGCCCCCCATCAGCCGGCCGCTACCCCCCCCCCCATCAGGAATTTTTGGGAAGAATTTTGTATAGAAAATTATGATAAAAATATGCCTGGAATAGGCGTAAATGAGCTCAGAATAGCTAATTTTGACTTATTTTAATGAAAAATAAGCCAAAAAACCCTGATTTCGCCAAAAATCGGACTTTTTGGCTTACCACCACCCATCATCAGCCGAAATGCTAGCCCATGTCTGCGTATGGAGACCTCGGGAGGGAGGGGTCCCAAAAACGCCTATTTTGCTTTAAATAAGCGAAAACTTTTTCTCTCCGGGAGGGAGGTATTGGCCGGCGAGGGGGACAGGTATACCCCTCACCCCGGCCTATGTATGATTCAGGCACTTAACGCCGTTTATGGTACCGGTACCTAGGGTAGTGGTACCATTATATGGTGCCCCACACTCGGCCACTGTGATGGTACCCTACCTTCGCATTGGTACCGGTACCGGTACCATATTAGGTAGTAGGAGTACGAGCATACCACAGTGGCCGAACGTGGCAGTACCATAAAGTGCCGGACTGTGCAACAATTAATACACTACTAATAATTTCAGGCGACGGTGCTGTACATAGACTATGGCAACTCAGAGAAAGTCAACCTGACTGAGGTCTACGGTACGAGCGAGTTGAGTGAGAAGGTGCTGACCCACGTGGCGCTGGCCGTTCCCTCCACTCTCGAGGGTGTTCGGTCCAGCTCAGCCGACGGTCAATGGTCGGAAGAGGCGGTGGCTCTGTTCAACGCTCAGGCCGACCCCGATAACGACTTGGAATGCCGGTTCGTCGAATTCCGCGATCAACTCTATGTGGTGCGACTGAAACACCAGCAACGATGCATCGCACAGTTGTTGGTGGAGAGCGGACATGCTGAAGTGGTGGTGGAGGACAGTTGTCAGGTAAACGGTTATTACTATTAGACAGTTATGCAGTCAGGCACTTAACGCCGTTTATGGTACCGACACCATATACGGTGCCGGTAATGGAGTCGGTACCATAAACGGCGTTAAGTGCCTGACTGTATTAGAGATGCAACTGAATACAAAAGTAGCGAATACCGAAGCGGATTTTTGGAGCCGAATTATACGGAATTAGATACATGTAACCATACATGGGCCGGAAAAATGGGTTGGGGGTAGTCAAAATCCGAAAATTTGGGGGTGGGCCTGCCGGTTTGGGGGGGGTCGCGGCGATTTTGGTGGGTGGGGTCAGGAACAAAAGTTGGCTTCAGGTGGGTGGGTGGGGTCGGTTGGGGGGGGTCGCGGCCAAGTTTGGGGGTGGGCAAACCCCCCCCCAGACCCCCCCGGCCCATGTATGCATGTAACAGGGGCTCTGTCTGACCCCACACGTCTTAGGCCAAAACCCCTCCCCCCGCCCGAGACGATTTACCGCCCCCCCTCCGATTTTTCTGACAAGTTGTTTTTGAGAAAATTTTTACAATTTCAGGCACAGAAATTGCCAAAATCGCTTGCCCAGTTTTGGCCGTTTTTTAGTGCCCTCCCAAAATTTGGGCTTAGACCCCCGGCCGGCGCCCGACCCCAACCCCCACCTTCGGCGAATGACCTGTTACATGTATGGATGATGGTATAGTGTTTCTCTTGCTTTTATTCAAGACATCACCTACAGTACGTACATGGGTGTTTTAGAAGTCTGTCCTGTCGGTGGTTTTTTGCTTGGTTTCATTCTGCCCTTAAGCTTAGTTTAGCTGCTAAGAATTAATTGAAGCCTTCCAAAAATGCATTTTCAGGCGTTCTAAATGTTTTGGAAAGTTTCTATTCCCTTCCCACCCTTTCCCCCGGCCGGGACCTACAGTATGCCAAGTAGCAGGTGTAGTTTGGTTGGTTTCAGAGCACTCAACTTACTACCGAAACAGCCGGTGACCAAAGTCCCGATGAGGCGAAGTCTAGTGCTACTGTAAGTTTTGGACCTACTGTATTCTTTAGACAACAACATGAAGCTAAAGTAAGTACATGTAACAGGGATCTGCCCCCTACCGGACTTAGGCCAGACCCCCCCTCGGATGGGGACACCACCTCCTCCGATTTATGCTCATACATGTAACAGTGGTCTGGGGTCTCCAACCATACTTAGGCCAGCCAGACCTCCGGAGGGTGCCCATCCGTTTTTTCTTGCAATGTACTTTTTTGAGAAAATTCTTGTGATTTTTTTTTTACATTTTCAGACACAAAACTTGCTAAAATGCTAAAATCTTCTGTAAAACAGCAATTTTTAGCTGTATTTGAGCCCAAATTAGCAATTTTTGACGACTTCTAACCGAAAAATCGCTATATTTTTACCGTTTTTTTAGTGCCCAACCATACATGGGCCGGAAAAATGGGTTGGGGGTAGTCAAAATCCGAAAATTTGGGGGTGGTGCCTGCCGGTTTGGGGGCTCGCGGCGATTTTGGTGGGTGGGGTCAGGAACAAAAGTCGGCTTCAGGTCAGTGGGTGGGGTCGTTTTGGGGGGGTCGAGCCCACGTTGGGGGTAGGCAAACCCCCCACCCCAGACCCCCCCGACCCATGTATGTGCCCAACCCCCTCCCTAGAATTCGGGATCAGACCCCAACACCCTCCCCCTTCGGCGGACGACCTGTTACATGTATGGCTTCTAGTCATACATGGTCCGGGAAGTTTTGGGGTCAACCCCTCGCCGCCAACCCCCCTCGCATTCCCGGAGGGAAAAATTTTTTGCTTTCTTTTTAAAGGAAATTAGCCGTTTTTGGTGGACCCCCCCCCCCCCCCCGAGACCTCCAGATCCAGTCCCCTCCGAATTTTTGCGGCACGTGTGTGCATTGTATTGAATTTTCGAGCGAGCGGTCTTTGACAGACAGGCACTCACTTAAGAACGCCGTTTATGGTACCAGCACCATGTATGGTGACGGTAATATACAGTGTGATTCACATATCCCGCCCGATTTCGCAGGCTCACAACATTTTTGTTTGTGGACCGAATCGGCTGCTTTTTGGATATGATAACTGGCATACATGTAACAGCTCCGGGCCGACCTGGGGGAGGGGGGTAGGGGGGGTTTCCTCAGGTGGGGGGTCGAGGGGGGGTTTCGCCCAGGTGGGGGTCCCAAATTTCAAAAAGGTCCAAAACGCCTAGAACTGCGTTTTTAGCACGTTTTTTTTCAGTAAGGACGCTAAAAATCGCTATTTTAAGCTGCCAAATAGCGTTTTAAAGCTAAAAAAAAGGAAAAAATGACAAAAAGAGCTTCCAAAAACACCGATTTTTCTTAAATATCAGCAGTGGAAACGCCAAATTCGGTTTCCAAAGGCTTTTCAAGTGAATTTTAGGCTAAAAATTAGTGATTTCTGACCCAGTTTGTTAATACTGGAGCCACTACCACCACTTGTATTTTTGGTCGGGTGGAGGGGCCCCTTAACCTGTCTCGGGGGGGGGGTTGGCCTTTCCAGCAGGAGGGGGGGGGTAACCCCCCAAACCCCCCTAGTACATGTATGATAACTGGACATAATTCGCATTTTAGTTTTTTCAAATTTCATCACATTCCACACTCTACATCACTAGTTATGCGCTTCAACGTAATATCACTGTTTTCAATCAGTTTTTGCAGCCTCAGGGGTGATACTCCAGCAGTGTTTATCCGTTTTGCCCTTTTCCGAGTTTTGTCGTACGTCAGCCATTCATGCCGTCAAGGATGTTGGGATCGCTTTGAGTATCGTGTTCTGTTCAAAATTTTAGACAGAAGTTTGTCTGCACTGTCATAGCGCTTTTGGTACAGTACACTCAAACCATGCCGTACATTATTTCTTTACCTAAGAAGCTATCATAACTGTGAAAATGTTGGGTTGTGTTGGAAAGTGAATGAAGCGTCAATCGCTATGATTTAAGAATCTCAAGAGCACCAAAACACTAGCCAAGTATTTTTAGCACCAGTGTTGGACATTTCAGTTTGCGGTGAAAAGCACGGTTTTCAGGCAACAAGCTGAAATTTGAAAGAGTAAAATGCGAAGTATGTCCAGGTATCATTTGCAAAAAGCAGCCCATTCGGTCCAGAAACGAAAAAGTTCTGAGCTTTCGAAATCGGGCCGGATATGTGAATCACCCTATATCAGTCAGGCACTTAACGCCGTTTATGGTACCGACACCATTATAAGGTGCCGGTGCCATACATGGTACCGGTACCTAGGGAAGTGGTACCATATGGTACCGGTACCTAGGTTAGTGGTACCAAATTGTACCGGCACCATATTTAAAAGGCGATTTTCTCGATTTCGGCTTTCTGTTACTTGGCTCGTTTTACCATATATGTGGCGACGATATATGGTAGCGGCACCATTATGGTACCCCTACCCATGACCATGGGTGTCGGTACCATAAACGGCGTTAAGTGCCTGACTGTATGGTACCCCTACCTTCGCATTGGTACCTGTACCGGTTCCATTTGTTACCACCTGGTCTCTGGGCTACTTGATAGTGTCAGACAAGTAGTGCATTGCACCTAGTAAGGCGGCGAAGACAGAATTACAAGACGCATTACAGGAGGAGGAGGACCAGGAGGTACCGGTATCGGGGACGGACGTAGCAATGGACCTGGCACAGTTGGAGGCAGAGTTGGGCGATTCGGCGATGCCGCAGCGAGAGGAACTGGTCGAGTAGTGATCTGATCTGATTCCGGTTTTACTCTGCCGTGCCTTTGTTGACAGTGATTTTGGTATCTTCTGTAGAGCTGATGCCGCTCTAAGTGGTCTTGTCTGATACGTGTCTGTGGCAGTTTATTCTGCTCTTGTGTTAGGGTTGTTTACCGACCGGTCCCATCTTTATTAAAACCTTTATCAGTATGTTTCAGTGGTTTTAATTGCTGCTTCTAATAGTCAGGCACTTAACATGCATTTGCTCTAACGGGCTGATCCGATCTGGTCCATTTCGCGACCGCGGTGGTTCGTCATCTCGGACGTTTCCCTTCTAGCACTGCCAGCCACTCTAGCCATGCTGTTGGGCGCCAGGTACTAAGAGAGTGCCTGACGCCTTGACGTCATGGTGATGTCGGCTCCCAACGTCCGCTTGGTGCGCCCCTGGTCGCGTCTTGGCCACGGGTAGTTTACGCTATCCCCTGTGTCACGGCGGCCCCGGCATCCGTGAGAGCGGTTGTTTGTGGGTTCGAAACCGGTCGAAGCGACTGGAAGTAGTCGACGTAAAGCCCAACCCAGACCGCCGAAAGCCGGTGATGGCCAGTAGGTAAATGGGAACCGAACCGGGGCTGCCTAAGCACCCAATGGCAGCAAAGGGGAGGGTTGTTTGTAGACAGGGCTACCCCATTGAAGGGCTCTGAAAAGAGCGAGGGGTGTCCTGAGCTGTCCGAAAGGACAGTGGAACTGAACAAACAAAACAAAACAAACAGTTCCACTGTCCTTTCGGACAGCTCAGGACACCCCTCGCTCTTTTCAGAGCCCTTCAATGGGGTAGCCCTGTCTACAAACAACCCTCCCTTTGCTGCCATTGGGAGGCCCCCAGGCCTAGTCGGTTTCCATTGACAACTGACGTCGTTGATCTGCACCCCCCTCGTGTCATGCTTTGTGGAGTGACTACGGTGCTTAAGCAGATCCAGTCGGTTTCCATTTACCTACTAGCTGTCACCAGTTTTCGGTGGAGCTTTGTGCCGACAACCAACTCTGTGGCAAGAAACTTTCCGCGCCGAGAGGAGAGCGCACTAAACCTAAACCACGACACCAACTGTGCCGGCGCTGTAAGAGGCCGTCCACAAACTACGACGTTCAAAAATTCAAAGGTTTGGACCCCCAGCCGACCGACGTTTTAAGCACAACCCCCTAAAAACTATGACGTTTTTGACTGACACCCCACTCCTCGCGACTCAACTTAGAACTGTGTCCGACGTTGAAAATGTACAGGGTGTGTCAAAAAAAAACAACCCAGCAGATTTTTTGCTGTAGCAACCGCAAATCTCAACCGATTTGAATGAATCCTACTTTAAATGAAAGACAAATAAATTCTTGAAAGACTGGTGTAGCTTTTATTAAGATGCGTTGCTTGGTTCCTGAGATAATTGCTTTCAAAATCAAAACAGAGATTTTGGCAGTGAACAACAGAGATTAAAACAACCCAGCAGATTTTTTACTGTAGCAGCCGCAAATCTCAACCGATTTCAGTGAGTCCTATTTTAAATGAAAGACAAATAAATTCTTGAAAGACTGGTGAAGGCCCTATTAAGATACGATGCTTAGTTCCTGAGATATTTTCCTTCAAACTCAAAACAGAGATTTTGGCAGAGCGATTCCGTTGCACTTCACAACAAAACGGATTCCTACTGCTGAGGGGCAACAAGACTTTTACAAATGAAGTAACCAAGCATGCGTGGCACCAGAAAAACCTCGTTACGTTAGCCCTGAGCAGTAGGAATCGGTTTTATTATGAAGTGCAACAGAATAATAAAAATCGCTATTGTTCATAGCCAAAATCTGTTTTGACTTTGAGTGCAAATATCTCAGGAACCAAGCATCATATCTTAATAAAAGCTTCACCAAACTTTCAAGAATTAATTTATCTTTCATATAAAATAGGACTCACTGAAATCGGTTGAGATTTGCGGCTGTTACAGTAAAAAATCTGCTGGGTTGTATTAATCTCTGTTGTGCACTGCCAAAATCTCTGTTTTGATTTTGAAAGCAATTATCTCAGGAACTAAGCAACGCATCTTAATAAAGGCTACACCAGTCGTTCAAGAATTTATTTATCTTTCATTTAAAGCAGGATTCATTCAAATCGGTTGAGATTTGCAGTTGCTACAGCAAAAAATCTGCTGGGTTGTTTTTTTTTGACGTACCTGTATAATAAATTTACATAGTACTGTGCTATGAAAAAGAAACTTTATGACCGTTAACTACCATTTTGGCGGTTGGAAACTTGAACTGGGTTGAGTTTTCCTCGTAATATAAAGCTGTGCACAAAATATATTCATATTCTTAAAAACGTTGACGTTTTTGATACCCACCCCCTGCGACATTTTCCGACATTAAACCAAGCACCCTCTGAACGTCGAAGTGAATGGACGTCCCCTAAAGCGGCGTTTATGCGTCCCACTACAGTAGGTTGACTGACTCCTAGGGAAAACTACTACATATGGAAAATTTTCATAACTCCGGCTTCAGTGGTCGAGGGCCCATTTAGGAGAGTTTTTTTGCAAGTCCAAAGGCATTTTTAGTGGAAATAGGTTTCTGGGTACCGGCAGAATATTTTTTGTTTTTAATTCGGTCAGAAGACTTTTTCAACAAAAATATAACAATAGTTAATCTCCAACGTCAGTCGGTCCGATATTTTTAGGCAAAACATACATGTAGGTTCCACTGCGAGTTGATTAATGAAATAAGACAGATAGGTGTCAGTCATCACTCACATGTTATGAAAGTTTCTGTGCGTATCTTCGTTGATCGCTACCAAAACGGTCGGAAGTCTGCAAACGTTTGGTGTTAACTGGCTGTTGATGGGTTCTCGGTACGCACATGACGCTAAAAATGTTAGCGGCTGC